>JAAGNO010005946.1:58322-77425 GCA_033439905.1 Ceryle rudis | reverse complement strand
TTTTTTTTTTTATTGATATATAAAACTGATAACAGACTTCCACAGTTAAATTCATAAAATCAGCTCATTCTTGAAATGGCATGCCAAAAAAGATCAGCCTTTTATAGCAAAACTGCTGCACATGTAAATACCAAATTACACATAAAGAAGGGTGAGCTGCTGTTCCTTACTTTGGTACCCAAGGACTTTAATGCAGCTGTTAGGCTGCCATAGTTTCATCTAACACACAGAGCTTCTGTGAGGTATAAAAAAAAAATATAATGGAGAGACCGCAAGTTTATAGGTGCCCACAAAGGAAGATAAACAATGAGACATTTATTCATTCAGGAGGACCACATGCTCAAAAAATGCACCTTTATGATTATTTATGAATGAAAAAGCATTCAGAAAGAGGAATGAACTTCCCTAAAGAAATCCTAATTTGTTTGTCAGCAACAGATTGATTTGTGATAAGTCTCTCAAATTCATGAAAGGTAGTTTGCCATGTTACTACTCCATGAATTCCAGAGAATCTTAATTTGAGGCTGGTTGGAAGAACTAAACGGTATGTTAATTCTTAAACGTGTGTGTAAATCCAGTGCAAATCATAAATCCTGCCTGTGCTATGAAATTTTTCTAATAGACTTGGGTTATAGCTATTATTAGTTTCCATAATGTGTGATGAATAAATGTTGTACTGTTACGTGCTGTGAAAAATGCCCTTTCTGTTACCTGATGCAGACGGGACTGACCCCACTGAAGCCCCCAAGTCTTTGAACATTAAAATCTGTCTGGGCCAGGAATGCAGCGTGAGCAAATAGCAAAGCCAAATTAGACCTGCAGGATTACTGTGTGCTCTTGCTGGATAAAAATTCTGTTTTTAAATTGACTCTGAAATAAATATTTAGCTATAGGCCTTTGAGAGTCCTGGTTTGTTTGGGTTTATGTTCTACACCAGCACGTCACAGGATTTGGTAATTTGCGTCCCTTGGGGTGGCTTCCTACTTAAAGCATTACACAAAGAATGCATTTTCAGACTAGATTTCCAGTAAATAACCCTGCAGTTCCAGGAGATGGACTAAAATAGCAGCACGCCCGCAGCTCAATGCCACTTCAGTTAAGTTCAGATCTATCTCTATTATTCTGATTACATCCCCTTCTGTCCCTCCCCCAACACTAGCATCTTTGTCACTGTCCTTTTCCTGCAAGCATCTTGGTTTACATTAAGTTCTCCGCAACCCCATCTTTGCTTGCAGCTCTATTCTCATGACATCCCGCACTCTGTTGCTCAATTCACGCTTCCAACCCTTTCCACAGAGTCATCATCTTCCACCATCGGATTCACAACTGCTGTGTAAGTTCTGCCAGTGCTGCCAAAACCTGGAGATACTCAGCACCTTTTCTTAGACTGTTAGACAGGAACAGCCTCAAAAGAGAGGCATCTTAATAAAGAACAAGGACGGAACAGCTACTTCAAGAAGTTAAAAAAAAAAATCCTCTAGTGGATGTAAAATCTTAAGACAATATGAGAAAGATACACTTTATGAGTTGTAGTTGCCACATGTCCTGCAGAATAATGGTTTTTATTAATTGCAGAAGAGTTGCTACCATGCCTAGCTCATTGTTCTCTATAAATCCCCAATTCTCTTTTTGAGAATTCAGTTCTCAGTCCCTGTGAGTGCCAACGATTGCAACTATGCATTGTATAAACCTTTTCGGTGTGTTATTCTCTAATTCAGTTCAACATCTTTCTCTGCAAAAAAAAAAGCTAGGAAAACTTCCAGTTTACCCACTCTGCACTTCTGTCACTTACTAGTTTACTTACTGCATCTAAAAAGTCCCAGTGTTTGTTTGGCCTTCATAACAGTCTTCTGAATCTCTACACTTCATTGCTATCCGTCTACTGCAGATTGCTTCAAATCAAGTTCTGGATACCCCACTTATTCACAAATCCAGTTATTTTATTATAGAGGCAAGCAGGTAGGGTTTACCCTTAGTAATTCCATGCTGACTGATCCCAGTGATCTCCTTCATGTGCCCAGAAGTAGCTTCCAAGAGGACGTGCCCCATGGTTTTGCCAGGGACCAAAGGGAGGTCTGACCAGCCTTTATTTTCCCAGGTGAAACTTTTCACCTCTTCACAGCCCAAATCAAGAGACAGTGGGGTCTCTGCAGACCTAATCTACAACAAACAGAATAACCAACGTGGGCTTTAGCCCTCTCAGGAGGAACCGGCCAGAAATATATTGCCAAACTAGAGGGAAATCTGTGCTGGACATCTCAAGTCATAAATCTGAAGAAATATTAGTTACATTTGTTTAACTTTTAGAATAAATGAGCTCTTCAGTGGTTGCCTTACAGTTTTGCATACTGTACTGCACTCGGTTCAGCCATTCCTAAAATGCATCATTCTCCTCCTTTTTGTCAGCTACCTTACTCCAAGGACGGGGTGCTAACTGGCTGGCTGACATATCAGGGCAAATTAGCAATGTGTCTTAAGTGAGAAATGTAAGAAAAAAGCCCTGAATGCTGAAAAAAACATTACTTTTAGTCTTGTTTTCACAGGGCTTTCTGTAGTCCCTCACTTGCCACTTGATTTTCTTCTCTTCTACATCTTATTTTCCTTTCATCCCTGAGTGTTTCTTCTCCTCTCCTCTTCCACTGGCCTGCATTGGCAAGAGGTCTCACTGATCAGAAGAGAAGCCTCTCTCTCACATCTGTATAGCTTTACTACTACTTGCTTTTCCAGGGCAGTACTTCCACTTACCCCATATTTCACTCCGCAGAGACAGCTTGGCCAGAACATAGCACATTTTCCAGTCACAGATGTCTCTATCGGATGCATGCCTGGTTCTCGGAGACGCGGTAGAAGGGATTTTTTTGTTGTTGTTGTACTTCAACTAATACAAATGATCCAAAGCCAATATAAAGCAAATTTCTTTATTCTCTTTGCCTCATACTGGAAGATCAGGGTCTGACTGCATGTGTTTGCCTCAGTACTTACGTGAGGAAAGGCTGATGTTTAATTCCAAATAAACAATTATTAGATATGACCACATTTTTGATACATTCCCTTCCAAATATCAGGACGTGGCTGCAGCTCTGGTCTTGCAGTAAGTGACAAAACATACATTTTCAAGGTCATGAATTTACAGTCAGATCCTTGTGTCGATGAAGATTTGCCCAGTCTTCAGGGGAATTTCCAACTATACTACAGGTCATCCTGCATGAATCCAATTGCAAGACTAGAACCTGAGATTATTCCCCCCCCCACCCCCCCAAAAATAACCCCCAAACCTCTAGCTGACTGTTTTTAACTCCTGAAGGAGAGAGTGCAGTTCCATTGTAGAATCTAAGTACTCTTTAACAAAAATATGTACGTTTTCAGAAATCAGAACACTGCAGATCTATTGTCAAGAAAACAAATGAAAAAAAACCAAGCAAGCAAGCAAACAACTACGAAGACAAGGAGGAAGTATTGATAAACTGATATTTAAAACACTGTTTTCTCTGATCTGGTTGCCAAACTGGTCCCTGATAGTGATGGGGTATTCTGAAGAAATAGCAGCAGGTCACAACAGAGTGGCTCAGTTTACATCAAAGTAGCCAGCAAGCACATTTGCAGATCTAAACTTTCAACATTTTTTAATGCATGGATTTTAAATACAATGGAAAAAAGTGGTCACTTAGTCTGATCATATCAACTTCCTTAACCTTTTCTTTTTATTCCTTTCTCTCACTTTCCTTCTTTCCACCAATGGAAAAAGGTGCAGGGGGAGGAGGGAGAGAAAGAAAGAGGAAGGAGTAAACTTGGCTAGTCCAATTCAGAAGCATTCAAAGAGTTCTGGTCAATCTTGCATATAAGGTTTTGTCTCTAGTCAGGATCCAGAGGCAATGTCTCAGTGCTCCACAGTCAAGGGGAAATATCACTTTGAAACAGGCTTTCTGTACTTGCTGTTATTTTTTCACAGCTTAAGAGCTACGATAAAGTGAAAAAGTAAATTGGGCAGTTTATGCACAGGCAGTGTTTCCAGAGAGCAACATTCCCAAGGAGAATGTCAGCTGCAGTAGAGGACAACCCACAGCTGGCATCAGGGCGCCGTGCAGTAAAAAAAATGGGGTGTGTGCCAGTTCTCAAACCAAATGAGAGCAAAGTCATAGGTACACAGTCTCAAACCTCCACAGCTGCTGGGAAAGTCTGTTACATCAGTAACTCTATAGGTCTCCTCTGACTGTTTACCCCAGTCGGTATCACAACTCTGATTTTAATTGCATCTGAAGTGAACTCAGCAGAAAAACATCTTTGTCCTGTGTGATACATAACTGTTTACTTCCGGGTTTATGTAACTTTATATGCACATCACAAGAGGAGGAAGATGACATCCACTCTCACCCATTAGTCTTTTTCCATGTTGCATGTGAGCAAGCATTATAAAGCACTACAGCCTCACCAAATCCTCAGTGTCAATGAAACAGTTTTAGAGTGTAGGAATTAGCCATTTTTATGTTTGCTTACCCTAGCATCCATTTGACTTTAATGGGTAACAGGGATATTTTTTTTTACATCTATTTTTATGCAGAAGTAAAAGGCAGAATTATCAATTCCTAGCACAGTTTGTTTCAAGAACAATTACAGATTCTGTGGCATCTTGCAATCCTGGCAGCTGTACTGTGGTCTTATATGGGAATATAGATGCATGTTTGTCTTGAGAGCTCCCAAATCCCCACATTCTCCGTAGGAGAGAATGGGACAGGAAATTTCTGGGTTACTGGGCTCTTTGGCGCAGCTGTCTCTTTTGCTTTCACACGTATTTCTGCAGCAGGATGAGAGCCATCTTAAGCAGTGGAAACAGAGTCTCATTCAGCAGTGGTTCTTTTCTCTTTTGTCTACTCTAAAATAGTCTGAGTGTTAGGAAGAGTAACAAGCACTGAACTTTTCCCCACATACACAACTCACACAGAGGAATGAAACTGGGTTGAAATACAAGTATTTTTTCACTTTACGAAATAAAGCAGCTTAAGCTTAGGTTCCTCCAAATTAAGTTTACTATTGGAGTCATAAGACCACTATCCAGCAAAATTTACCTGATCTCGGTATAATTTTTCACATGGTTTCGAAGTTAAACATGTATTTAAGAGCTTGCTTGCTTGGTCCATTAGGCCTGTCACAGAAGATATGTGCAAACACCTAGATCTCAGCTCTCACATCTACAGTTTTAGGCATCAAGTGCCAAAGACACAACATTCTCAAATATTTTGCTATATTCTGCAGTCCTTAATCCTTGAGTTCAAAGACAGCTTTCCTTGTTGGGTAACAGAATATAATCTATTTTTCCTCTTATTTGTGTTCTTACTCTCCTTTTTATTCTGTTTGACCCACATTGCTATGAAGAGTCTAAAATTATTAAATTTCCCTTACCACATTCCTATTAAGCCAAAAGTAACTAGTAATCCATGGGGAGGTGTGAGGAATAAGGTAGACAACATGTCCTAAGTGTCGTAGTGAAATTAAACCCTCTTCCCCTCAGGTACTGTTACAGCTCTGGAAACATTTTTTTCCCTTAAGGCATGTTCTCCTTCAGACATATTTCATGCTTTATATCCAAAAAATACAGGTAGCCATAGGCCTACAGTAAGAAGCAGAAAATTATGTTTACTCAGTATTCTACATTAATATTTTCTGAGTAGAAGTTTTGGCTTTTATTTTGTGATATAACCTGAGAAGCAATAGTGGCTTGCTGTGGCACAGCTCCATGCGATGTAGAAGCTACATCCTCTCCCTCCTGGCAACGGCTGTCTTTAAAATGTACAGGGACCAAGATATCCTAATGATTACTTCTCTCTGAAGTGATCTGTTTTATACATATATAAGGTGGCCTGGGGAAGGATGCTTAGTGACTTCCAGATAAATCAGGCTTTTTGGAGGGGCTGAGAACACAGTGCCTAGGAGGCAGGGCACTGCCACGCAGGCTTATTCCAGTGCACCCAGGAGAATTGGGAATTTGGAGTGATACTTGCACAGCAACTTCAAGGAAAACACAGTCTCACTAGAACAAATCTTAAGACTCCTAATCTCTTAGCACTTTATATTCAGTTTTCCACAAACCAGACACCGATTGTACGAAAGTGTTACCACCTCTCTGTTTATGTTCATCCCAATGGGAGCTGCATCTTATTCCCACTGACTTCCACAGCACAACTGCTGCTGCTGTCAGTGAAGCCTGATTTGAAACCACATGGGTCATTCAGTACTCTACTATCTGATTTCCCTGTGGATTATGAGCAGTGTGGTTTGCCTGTACCATAATCTGTTCACGCATTCTGACAAGAAAACACACAGCTCAAAAGACATATAGCATAAACCACTATTTTAGATCCAAACCTCAAAAAAAAAAAAAAAAAGCAAGCATCAAACAGTTGCAGTAGAAACAGCCAATGTCCATATTTTGTATGGGAACAAGATAGTGTCTTCATGTATAATATTTTAGACCACTCTAACAGTCTTAAAATTGCTCTCATTTTAACTGGTGACATTTAGACCATGGCATACAATCTCTAGATACGCACTTTACTGAGTATAAACAAGGCAAAAGAAGAGGGGAGAAAACTTCTTGGAGTCCACTACACATGATAGACGCAAGCACTGCAGAAATCTGCTGCTAATCCCCTTTTTGGTTTGTGTTCACAGCTAAATCTATTTCACTTCCTATGATACTGAACATTATGCAGTCCTATGAGGTCCACCACCAGCCATAAATCCCAGGCAGGAAACAGTTTTCAGACCTAGGAGGAAAGACAGCATTTCATTTTCTGTAGCCAGCCCAGAGTAACCAGGTCAAACAAAGTTTGTAATTGAAGCTTTTGAAATCCAGGATATAATTGTGTATGTTTTTCTGTTTGTTTTGTTACCGGTTAACCGGATGCAACAAATAAAACCATTTTTCTTTATTTTCTCTCTCTGACTGTCTCTTTGGGAGCCAACCTCTCCATAAGCCAGTGCTTGAGGTCATAGCTCCCTAACTCTAAAACATCTGCTAGGTCAGATGCACTTGAAGAGAATCAGCTGCTTGCAGCCAGCACATTATTAGCATAGTGGAGTCACAAACAAAGTGAGAGAGACCATCAACATTTATCTCTACCCAATACATGTACCTCTATATATCCCATTTAAAATTTCTTGGCTTAATCAGAGCTCTATCTCCAGTGCCAATGAAGAGCATTGGATTGAGAGTCCAAATTGTTAAATGTGTGATTTCTAAACTATAGTCATTATAGAAAAACAAAACACCACTTTCACTTTTTGTACTAGGTACCAAATTTGCTCTATACTGTATTCCTTCTGATTTTATGAAAAATCATAGAAGGAAACATTAAAAAAAATAAAAATTTAATGTGTTGCACACCTGAAGAACAGATTGATAAGCTGTACTTTGTGAAAACAAAACTCCTTCTTGATGTCTGAAACTGAACACCCAAATCCAGAGATTCTCCAAAGCGCTAGCTGATTATGAAGCACTTGATGCCTCATACTCATTATTTAAAGTATTTCAGTTTCGGTAGCACATAAAAGAAAAAAGGCAAATAAATACCAAGGATTCATGCTCATCAGTAACACCCATCGATAACAAGAATGTGCATACAGATGGAGAGGAAAAACACACTTGGTAAGAAATGATTTCTTCTTTTTAAGCCACCAAGATTTGTCCTAGAGCTCTTTCCCAGCCACCTTTTACATACCGTAAATGAAATGTTTTTCTAAAATAGAGCAGTCAGCTTTTACAGTAAGGAAAAAAATCTGCTTGGAAAAAAATACACCCGGCTTGATTGAAAGCTTGCACACTGAAGTGCCAGGTTGGCAGCAGTTGAAAGTGCAATGGAATTGAAAGTTTTCCATCTTGCCACTAAGCTTTAACACAGCGTGTTAGATATTCGTACTGCTTTGGCAAAGACCTGCAGCCCCAAGTGTACTGATTTCTGTCAAGCTTTTGAAACTCTCATTCAGATGCTTGAAAAAGCAGAAGGTACAAGGGAATTGGTAACGTACTCCTCGGGAAGTACATAACAGCCAGTCAAAATTGCAGTACCTGTAGGGAGGGGATCGCAGTAAATATCCTTCCATATAGTTTATCCTTCTAACAGAGTTGAAGAGGGAAATGCTAGGAGCTAGATTCACAGTTGCTATAAAGCCATCAAGACACGTTTACCCCTATATATCTGTTTAGACTACCCTAAGGATCATTCCTCAGCCATCTTCACCAGATCTAGTGTTATGAAAATAAACAGGAAAAAATAGAATATGGTAAATGTCCTTTTTAAGCTTTGTCCACTTTATCCTCTGTCATCCCATACACTTTATTCTGTCTGTGTATAATAAGAACTAATATCAGTTTTGCAGTTATTCATTTCAAGTCTGCTAAGATAGAAAAACTTAATGAGGTGTGGTACTGATGCAGTCTCTCTACAGGACAGTATGTCTGTCTCTATGCTTCTGCAAGAAACAGAGTCTTAAAAAATAAGGGATTAAACAAACAAATTTAGTGTATCAATTTAAACAAGAGTTACATTTTCTATTTTAAAGCATTTTCCCTACGTTTTATTCTGCTTACATTATAGTAACAACATCAACAATTGGTTGAGATTTAAGTTTTAAGTTTTCATTTGACAGCCCTTAGCGAAAGCTCTTCTGCTTGTCTTCAGAGGCTGTGCAACCTCCGTGGCAGTACCACAGTGCTACTTCTCCCCCATGGCTGAACCCAGGTTCAGGGGGGATCCAGAGCTGGGTAGCTCTCCAGCTGCAGTCCTGTCTGCCTTTGGAAGGTCAGTGCACAGAAAGAGAGGGAGCTCTGGTAATGGCTTTTTTCTGCTGGAGTTTGTCTTTCGGGAATTGGATTGAAAAGCATGTCTTGATATGTCACCAAGACAAGCAGCGTGTTTAAACCAAGACACCTTAACAGAGAAAATGGAGCCTTTTATAAAAACATTCTTGCTAATCGACTTGCTACTATTCGAGCCTCCAAAATGTACAAGTCTGAAAACCAAAAATATCTTTTCTATGCTGACTGCAAGTCATTTTGATTTAGTCTGCACCTTTCCAGTTCGAAGGCAAAGTGTGGGGAACACACAGATTTTCACATAGCATTCGACAGTCATATTGTTCATTATCTCCACCCAAAGGAAAAACTACGGAGTGTTCAGCCACTTGTGATTTTTTCAGTGGAAGTGAATTATGACCTGATGCTGCCACTTGGATAGCACATTCACGATACGGTTATGAATTCATTCTTTTGTCAGCTGTGCTCTATCAGATACAGTATTCATATTTCTGGGGAGCAAGGTCAGAATGGAGTTTGGAAAAAGATACCACCTCTGGCTCAGGGCATCCCTGAATTACAAACTGGTGGAGGTTGGGAGAGCATGCTGGAGTAAATACTGGTTTATGCTGAGCTTGGTTTTGTATTCTCCTCTGACATCTACTGCTGGCCCTGCCAGGGACTGGACTAGCACCTTTGTCTGGCTCAGTACAGCAATTCTAACATGTACGCACCTGTAAAAACTGAAGCTACTTAATGAAGGAAATAACTACCTTTAGTTACAATATTTAAGGGTTGGGGTTTTTTTCCCTGCAAAATACCCATTTCCATGCACTTACCACCCCTCTGAGGAGATGTGAAGACTGCAGCAAAGACATTGTTATAGCAGACACCCATCATTAAAAGAAAAGGACAGGCATGACCCCATATTTCTAATGTGTGAACAGGACAGATGTCTCATCCACCACCTTTTGAAGGCACAGGAACTCTTTTGTGCATTGCCACAGACTCTGCACCTCCAAATTCACACATACATGTAGCTGCAATGAAGCAACTTACCCTGACTCAACACTGACAGCCAAACTTGACTAGAATATAAGTCTCCAAACACTGAAATCCTGCTGGAAGTTCAGAATTAATTATGAGGAGGGGTTTGGGGAATTTTCCTTGGTTTACATGCCCTTGCTCTTCACTGCTTTCTTGCTTTTCCAGTATAAGTGCTTCCTGCTCTCCCATTCTTGCTCCCCTTCCCTGATTTCCATGGTTCAGATGCTTGGAAACATTTGTAGAATTCTACAAACTTCTTCCAGCCATGCCAAAGCAAATTTGAACTCATAGCCTTTTGAGGCTTTCCCATCACTGCTGACACTCTCTTGGTGATCTGCCTGCTATGAAGTTTTTTGCTGGGGTTTTCTGACCATTTTTGCACATCCACTGTGTTACATCTAAATAAGCTATGGATACTAAGGGGGGAAAAAAAAAAAAAAAAAGAAATAAGCCCTACATGACTTTCCCTTGGTTGTTTACATGACAGATCTGTTTAAATACAAAAAGATGGAGAAACAAGAGAAGGAAAGGGCAGAGAGAGGAGCAGTGTGCACATGTGTATTTGAGAGAGCAGGGGCACTGTAAATGAAGGTGGTCTTAGTAGAAAGTACTGTCTCTTTAAAAAAAAAAGAAAAAAATACCCTCCGTGTTTTCTTTAGTCTTTTTCATTCTTTGGCAGAGTCCCAAAGATTTCACTGTCCTTGTCTCCAGCATCTGGAAACCATCAGGGTAAACAATAGAGTGCTAGGAACTGGAACCCCTGCCTCAGCTCCCGTGGGACCTCGCTCTGGAGAACATGAGAACACAAACCATTGGACACCATGTGGTCAATTACTTCAAACTAACAAATCTGTGTGCCTTCCTATTTTCTGTTTTCCTTGGCACCACATGACCCTTTCACAATGGAACCCAGCTGTTGAAAAAGCCAGACATTTTCTTTTTTAACCTCTTGCTTACTTTTATGCTTGCTTTCCAGAGCAAGCTTAGGGTTGGCATGTGCCCTAGGTAAAAGTGTCCCACTTATTAAAGTCTTGGCTGGCTATGATGTGTGCCTGTGTTAGTCAGCAGAGAGGCTCAAGAGTATTAACTTAACAGGATCATACGGCAACGAGGACTCCACAGGTGGTCCTGTTTTCTGGGTTTCCTGACATTGCATGCCAGCACTTAAAGCAGATACACCAGGACACTTTTACAGTCTGCCTCTTCTGTACAATCAATAATCGCATGTGCAGCTATGAACTACTTTTAAACATTAGTGCAGGTGCTATGCTGGCAATTGCAAAGAGCCAAAGTCATCTCAAAGCCAAGGACTGTTGAGGGAGACTGCCCCGTTCAGTGCTGCGAAATCAACTTTACTCTGGATTAACCGTGCTAAACTCCAGTCATTGTCAGGGAGCAGGGGCTGGCAGGCCCTTGTTCTCTCTAAGGTTCTGTTTCAAAAGACAATCTTTGAACTCTGTGGAACAGCCCAGTGTTACTGACCACACACAAGCCAAGACTTCTCTACAACATTCAGATTCATCATCTTACTCTGTGTGTTTTACTTTCATTAACTTCCTTCAAAGAGTGGGGATACCGAACGGAATGGAATCGTGTGACAGATTTACTGCTTCATCTTTAAGTCACCCTTAATGTTGCTGAACATTCCTAGCACACGCTGAAGATAAGCAACTGCCATTTCATGTATAAATAAACATTCATGCTACTAGATTCACAATTTTATTTCTAGGAGAAAGATAGACATGTATGCAATGCTACGTCTAGAAGACAAGAATAAAACAAAGACATGCCATGCAGTTGGCTCCTTGCAGCTAAAATGTACAGAGAGATGGGGTCTTATGTGTATTTTGGCACTCAACTTCATCAGATTTGATCTTGAACATGTCATTGCTTATCTGATGAGCAAAGGCAGTTACATCACTTTCTAAAGTTTAGGGACCTGGCACAAGTACGTTCAGGAGACTTGTTGAGGACAACTAGATTGACGGCGCTATTTTGATCAGATCTGTATCCCAATGTGAAAGGGCCCAATCTGTCTTCACAGGTTGATTGGCAAGGCTGGCCTTGCCTTGGACAACAGGAAGGCCTTTCTAGGGGTTAGCTGTTCAAGCCCTGACATCTTGACTAAGCGCTGAATACTAAACACACGTTACTCATTTCCAGGGTGCTTTGTTGAACTGTACCACCTAATTGCTATTAAGATTACAGAAATCCGTAGATATTTAGGGCCCTGCCAATTTACTTCCAGCAAGTAATGGAGACACTTCCTTTTTTTTCACCCTCTTAGAATTTTTATGTAAAACTTTTTTCATTGCAATGAACTCACATTAAAACAAAAAAACAACTAATAAAAATAAAATAAAAAATACACCTATCTGCTCTGAGGTGCAGGCACCAGCCATAATCATGGAAGCTGACAAGTTTAAACTTAAAAGGCAAACAAACCAGGAGACCACTTGGGTAGGTTGAATAAGCAGAAAATGCTTTGAAATCTTACCTGCAAGCTTGTTAAAGATATGTTGCTGAGACTAAGACTACTGAGGTGGATGCCTGGAATTGGTGGAATCTTGTTCCTCCCCTTTCAGTGAAATGCAGTGTGTATCTTGCATATAATTTTATAGCTACATTTATTTTAAGAAAGATGAAGACAAAACATGAAATGGGTTTGCTGGAGGAACTCCTACTGTAGGATCTAGGCATCAAGCCATTTTGTAGCCAGTATTATGTATATATATTTTATATTTTTTTCAAACCCAGATCTAGCCTATAGCACAGCAGTAAATACCAGGGAGGCTTTTTCCCCTTTTCTGCCAGTGGTTTTTGATCCCAAATGTCTGCAAAACTGATTAGTGTAATACTGAAAGGGCAGAAGAAGGTAGGGGAAAGGGAGAGTTAAGACAATGCAGCAGCAACTTAAACAGCACCATGCGTACTTCATCTTTTAATGTTTCTGAAAGGGTTGGTTAATTGTATGGCCTAAGTTCAAATCAATCTACTGTTTCCCTATGTGAACATCTTGGACAGGTTCTTGTCTGGCTGACAGATATGCACAAAAATATAGATAGAAATACAGTTCTTTGGAGGAATGCTTTGCTTGTGGCAAGAAATACATGTCTTACGAGAAATATATGTTTTAAAAGAGTTGGGAAAGTCTGCCTTAGCTAACTGAAGCAGTCCCAGCACAGCTTGGATGCAAGCCAGGACACAAACGAAACCACTATAATGACACTGATGGATGACCTCGTTCTGGCAACGAAGAGAGAACACATCCATTCTCTTCATCCTGCACCTCTTTAGCATTTGACACTACTGGATATGAGATACAGCTGTTGCACCAAGAAGAGGCAGCAGACAACCAGAGTCTTATGTTAAGATGGCTTCACTCTTTTTTTTCAACGGGAACAGCACTTCCAATAGTTGTCCCCTTTCCTTGGCTCAGTTTTGTGGCATTCCACAACAATAGTTTTTTCCCTCTGGTCTCTTACTGTATCTGCATGGTTGCATTTAAATGCCAGCAACACGCATGTATGTGACACACAGAGCACTAGCTAGTTTTCACTGCCTGCAACCGTATCACTTCTACATAGTGAGCCCATATTCAATGGGGTGAATTGAATTCATGGATGAAAAACAGCTGCTTGAAGGTGAACAAGAGCAAGAGCTGACACTGGTAGTCAGAGGAGAGAGCTTTTGGAAGTGTTCTATGACTAGTGCAATCTCAAGATCGGTCAAATTTAGTCACTCTTTTGGGGCTATTATAGGATTACTCACCCAGACTAACTTGTCGTAATTATCAAGCAATGTTTTTCCTCCCCTCTCCAATACTGCAGTTTAGCACCTCTATGCAGGAAATGATCTAGCCTGCCTTACTCGCTTCTTCCTCACCTCTCTGCAAGAGTGCAACTCTGTGTACCTCTTAGGAAGCAAAGGGCATTCAAGAATAGTGCTACATATGTCACTAGCAATTCAAGAGTCAGCTTGTCTTGTACAGCTTTCCACAAAACTGAAGTACAGGCTGGATCGCATACTGAGATCTTATGGACACTTTCTCTGAGTTTTATGGGATATTCTAAAGATCTTTGATATAAGGAAAAGTATCTTCACATAAAGGGTTGTAAAGCACTGAAACAGGCTGCCCAGGGAAGTAGTGGAGTCACCATCTAAGTGTGGTTTAAATGTATAGATGTGGTGCCGATAGATGTGGTTTAGTGGTGATCTGGCAGTGCTGGGTTGGACTTGATGGTCTTTTAAGGTCTCTTCCAAGAAAGACAATTCTATGTGGTCCATAAAATCCTCATCTTTGAGTTGTTTCATGAACTGGGCCATATTACGTAAGGGTACCTACAGTTCACCTATTAGGCCATCAACAATTTCACTGGCACTTATCCCCAAGAGCAGCAACCTTTTTAATGAGGGAAGTCTTTAACCTCAGGAAGGGCACATTAAGGATTATCACAAGCCTCCTTAAGAACAAGGTGTGCACATTTTGAGCTTCTCTTCAAGTAAATATGTGTTGAAATATGTATTTTACAATATACTTAGAAATTAGAAGTTCTATCCAGAACAAAATTACCACTGCACTGAAGAAGGGTAGGAGAAATTGCTGAATGATGTTATGACAACATACTGCATGGAAGTGCTTTTGTCTTAATGCTGATTATTCCAGGGTAACAAACTTTCTAGGGTATTTTCTTTCATCTTTCCATGTGTCTAAAGGATACATATCTTCTTGTTGGGTTTGAATCAGCATGGCATGCAGAAAACAACCTCCTCTGCTCTCTTTACAGATATTAGCAATATGTTTAATGTATGTTAATGTTCATCTGTGATTGCTCCCTGTTTGAGAGCGCCTCTTTTTCCATCAGTCAGGAGCATTTGAATTTTCCAGTCGAGTCTGGGAAAGTGATTGCAATTCTGATGTTCTATGAGGTAAAAGGCAATTTTTCAAGTTCTCAGCAACTTGTTAGCATTATAAACAAAACCACCATCTACACTTATTTTTGGTTTAAAATTGAGAACCCAAAACCAATGTGCAATAGTTTCTCTTCTCCTATAGTTTCTGCACTCAGCTGGGATCTCCTGCTCAATTTTAGAACCATAGAATATTTTGGGTTAGAAGGGACCTTTAAAGTTCATCTAGTCCAACCACCCTGCAGTGAGCAGGGACATCTTTTGAATGGAACCAGTAAAATGGTAATTAAAAGCAGTTTACTGTTGCAGCTGTGTGTTTAAAAATAATTTGCAAGTTATATACATTCAGATTTCTGTGACTTCTTTTCATTAATTGCTACAGTTTGTGTGTCTGTTTCTACAATAGATTTTAATAAATAGGTCCATAAGCTGCATTTCCTGTAACTACTTATAGTGCAGTCCTACATATCACCACTTCTGACAGATCACATAGACTATAAAGTTATATTTCTGCCTCATGGGGCTGAGTTATTACTAACCACTGAGACCCACAGAGAGAAGTCTGTTTATCATACTGTGACTAAAAGGAGCAAGTAGTCAGGGTGGAGAACAGTGCTGAGCAGGGAGAGGTGTAACTGGAAAGAAAGCTTCATTTGTAGATGACACAGAGCACTGCTTTTCTGCAGAGAAGAATGACTTAGAGAAGGATTTTTGCACATAATATTTTTTTTAAACAAAAAAGCAAAACTAAACAACCAAACAGCAAGAGCACTGATCCTGAAAAGAGAGGAAAAGAAGAAAATAATAAGGAAGAGCATGAAAGTCATAGCAGAAAAGAATAAAAAACAAAATGTGAGAGAGTAGAGAATTCCGCTAACTAACTACTAATAAACACAGACTATCTGATGGTCATTTCACCTCATTTATTCTTCTGCTTTCTGGAAGAGAACTGATTTTAGGCAGCTGATCCTCAAGAGGGGTGTGCATGTAGGTGAAGCTGAAAGAACCTCTTGTATTGCTTACACTGTTTCTGCTGAGGGGAGACTGGGGCACCAAAGCTGTACCTGCCTTTAGTGCTAGTCCGCATTTTGGACAGCTGTTTCTCCCTCAGATGTAGTAAGCAAACTTTTTTCTTTCCATTTAGCTGACCAAATTT
Source organism: Ceryle rudis (assembly GCA_033439905.1). Taxonomy (NCBI): domain Eukaryota; kingdom Metazoa; phylum Chordata; class Aves; order Coraciiformes; family Cerylidae; genus Ceryle; species Ceryle rudis. The sequence continues at coordinate 61,523 of JAAGNO010005946.1, read as the reverse complement.
CCCACCATCTACAAAAAGCATATATTTTGTGTCTACTTTGTGACATCTGGTCTGCAACACAAAGTTTCAGAATATTCCCTTCAAAATCTGCCCCTCACACTGCAATTTCTACTAAGAAAGGAGCAAAGACACAAAGGCAAGATAACACATTACATATAATATGGGGAAAAAAAAAGAGTATTCAGTCTGCTGCTCTTGTAGTCAGGTACCAGAACATACTGGGATTGAGGAAAGAAAATGTGCAAACAGTACAGATGCTGCAAAGGGAAGTTAGTCTTCACACTGCCTAAAAAGGTCACAGGCCCTTTTCCTCCTGTAATACAGCTTGCCTCGGTAGTACATCATTAGACCAGGAATTTCAAGGCAGTCATAGGTGCCTTTGGAGCCGGATTCCTTCTGCTAACTCAATCTTGTCTTCAGTGAAAGGGGCACTCTCCATTTAAGGGAAAGAATATATCCTTTGCTTGTGGGGATATTAATCTCTTATTTGAATGGCCTGAAGATAATTACCATATTCAAATGAGCACAGAACTCTGTGCTCTAAGGCTTTTATTTATTTATTGTAGTTAACAGGTTTGTGTATAATTAAGTCTCTATTTCCTAGACAGAAGAAAAATTCTCCATCCTTTATTAATATGCCTTTTTACTGGCAAGGTCCAGCTCTTTCCTTTGGTCCTTCCTATTCACCAGGGAAAATACTAAAATGACCTACTCCCAACTGCTGGAAGCCCCACACACCATCCCCATCCCCCTGCCGGTCCTGTTCCCAGCCAGGAACCAGCAGCTGTTACTGTGCACAACACTGCAGGCTCAAATCCAGGCAACCTCAATCACTGCTTTTCTAGGGAGAAGTTTGAACTGTAGTTTGAAAAGGTCTCACTTCCAGACTGGAGCTTCATGTGCAGTTTACTTCTGGTCTTTGTTAATCCATAATGCTGGTTAGCAGAAGAGACATTACTTTTTTTCTCTTGGTTAAACATTTGTAGTATAACCTACTTTTAGCTGATCTAATTGTTTGAGAGGGGAATACAAATCCCAAATTGGCCCCCCCAGGCTTCAACAGACTACTGCTAAGTTGTGGTTGAAAGTAATTTCTTCTGCAAGTTTACAGAACTGACTTTGCTGTAGTGGGGCTGCCTTAAATTTTCAGCAGTTTCCTTAGACAGCATTGAATGTGTCCTTCGACCAAGTCCCAAAAGTTTCCAGTGAATACAGGCAGAGAGAATGTTTTCCAAAGAGGCATCCTATGCAAAAGGCTGCAAAGTTGCATACATGTTAGCTGGGACAGACCACCCAGCTTTTATGACAGCACTTGCAGGCTGCCATGGCCCACCGCAGTCACCTGAGCAGGGACTGCAGACATCTGCATCACAAGCAACATGCCTCCTGCTGTGTGCACGCCTGGTTTGGCTGCAGGACAACAGCACCAAAACAGGGGTGTCTGCTCCCCTGTGTGTGATGGGTCCTTATTCAGTGATGTGACAGCACCTGCACTCTAGGCAGACAGGTATCTGCAAGTTATTCTAGTGACAGGTGTATAGGGCACCAAACAGCAGCACTCCTAATCTTCTGTCCTCCACACTACCTTAAACCAAGCAGAATGACACCCAGCCCCAGGGAGTCGCGAATCCTGCTGCCCACCAACAGTGACTCAGCAGCCTGCAGAGGTCAAAACTGTAAAATACGAACTAATAAATTTCAATACCTCTCCTCCTTGGTTAAAAAAGCCCTGTTAAATGCAGATCCATTTACACACTGAGGTGCCTGTGAATAGCTCCAGCTTTTCTGCAAACAGGTATGAATAGTGACATTAGAAGTGCTCCAGTTGCTTGCAGGCACTGTGAAACAAAGCAGTTCAGTTTAAAATCAGAGATCAAAGGCAGAAAAGATTTTTGCAGCTGTTCTCCTGCCCTGGAATTTGTTGTGCCTATCTCCAGTTTTGGAACACTTCTATGTTTCATGGTGCCTTCAAAAATATACTGTCATCACAACCTTATTGCCGTGTACCACTCCAAGCTGGTTATTCACCTCTGCCCCTTTCTCAAGTCCAACTGTGCACTTCTAAAACACTTCTCGCAGTCATTGACTGTGAGCAACACGCTCAGTCTTTCAGGCCAAGCTGTGAGGTAATTAGCTGATTTATTTCCTCTATATGAAGCTATGAAACATCTGTTTCATAGGAGAACTGAAAGATAGTTCCTTGTGTGGTGACTGTCTTTTGGCATCACAAACTTTTTTTTTTTTTAAACACCTCTGTTTTCATAAATTTACTCCGATCACTCAACTGGCATGAGCTGCAGGGTGTCATAAATATAAACTCACTGGGGGACAATCTCAATTTAGAGTCTCAATTTATTATTAAAAGGTTTGGGTAAGTTCTTTTGTAGTTCCTTACCTACCTCAACTTACAGGTAATATTTCTATGTTTTAAGCTTTATAAGTTTTATATAAAAGAACAAGCTGTTAAATAACCTGGATAAAGCCTGAAAAAAACCAGCACAAAGACAGGCAGAGTAAGAAATGAGCTCCATCCCAGTTCACATGCATCTACCCTAATATGCTGAATAAGCTATTAGATCATAAACCTAAATAGAATAACAAGGATTCACTGTGTTTAATGGCCCTGGGATTTTTTCAAACATATACAGGAAGGAAAAACTGATGGCTATATTATCAATGATGACAAGCAAAGTAAGTTGTGGAGGCTATTCTTAAAGCTTTTTCAGAAGTTTTAATATGTTTAAGATTACTGAGATCGCATGTTATAGAACAGTGAAACTTCTGCCATTTTACAAATCAAACTGAAGCACAGAAAAAGCAAAGCATTGAAACTACGTACAAGGACATCTCAGCTAATATTTTCACTTTTAAACAATGGATAGTCATCGTGTGTGTGTCTGCCTTATAGAGAAGAGCAACATGTAATATTTTAAGAACTGAACCCACTGAGTAAATCAGTGAAGGAGCAGGAAACGCCACTGACTGTTGGCGAAGCTGCTGAGCATGGATGCGCATTATTGACTGATGGGCACATCTCTCTGGGCAAGTTTGTTTGGTATTAACACTCTACTTCCTTGCTATGCTGCAAATTACAGTGAATGTGATTCCACACTTTTTTCTGCATCCCTCTCCTTCATAATACATTGTTATGCTTCTATTTTAATAGGCTCTTTCTATTGACTTCACTACAGATTACATTTG
>JAAGNO010005946.1:0-58222 GCA_033439905.1 Ceryle rudis | reverse complement strand
CCCTCTCCTTCATAATACATTGTTATGCTTCTATTTTAATAGGCTCTTTCTATTGACTTCACTACAGATTACATTTGGGTCCTTGAATTCCCTGTCCATGCACTCTAAAGAGTTCTCCTTGATCATTCTTCATATACTTCTAAGCAGCAAAATAAAACTCTGCTGGTTTATATCCAGTGAGGAATACAGGGCAGGGAAGGAAAGGGATTTTCAGGTACTTCTTTGCCTGATGTTCAGGATGTGACTTCAACTCATGCTGTTTAAACCCAAGTCTTAAGCGACAGTTTAGGAATAAGGCACTTAACCGTGGATGCTTCGGAGAACTGAAGACACTCTGGATCCCCCTTCTACTGAATATACAGAGAAGATGGAGGAGGCTTTTCCTGTTTATATCCCAATTTCATGTGCAGAACTATGTCCTTAAAAAGAAGTTATTGGTGAAGGGAGTGTCTCTAAAGGGATTTCTTGCACATGTTACCCTGAACACCTCCTGGTCACACAGGGTGTGCTGCCCACGGACCATTCTGACATGCCTAGCATCCCATTTTACAACCAAAGCACTCCCCACAACCGTCAGAATAGACTAACAGTGACATACTTGACATATATTTCTTCCTTTTGCCTTCAAGAAGGAACTGGAATGGCTTAGAACACAATTCTTCCCCCTGAGCTGGCTTGGATACACCAGCTTTTAGGAATGGTCACCTCAGACACCATCCCACAGTCTTCTCTGTCAATTACCATCAGCTCTCAAAATCTAGTATGGAGCTATTTAACAACAGCTTCACTGATGATCTATCTGGCAATAACATTAAATCAAATTGAATTGTAATATTCATGATTTTAAGGAAAATTCCCTACATTTGCTAAGTAAATTGTATACTTCACACCAAATGTGCATAACACATTCTCGTTTCCATTTATGCATGGAAGTTAAATGCCTAATGAATACATTCTCACCTTTCTATATACTTTTAACATTGCTGCTGTTATTAATCTTACATTTAGAGTAATTATATTACGATAAAAAATTGTTCCAGCTTCTCAAAACTGACTCAAATCCCACTGTCATTAACGCAGCCTTGCATTTGATAGCTGTTAGAAAGAGCCTCTCTTCCCAAAGGCCATACATGCTGAGCATGCCCCAGTACTAGTACACAAAAGATTTATTGCTGTGAAGAGTTAGTAAAATGCAAAACACAAACTGGTACTGCTCTCCACCCCAAAGGCAGCTGCATTTCCATACCAGCTGATAGACTCTATATTAGTTGGTGAGTGCTCTGCAATGGGAGTAAGTAAATAGCCCAGGGTATGTTACTAAAGGCCCACAAAATTAATTTCACTTTTCACCAAAACACAGCCACCACCACCATGGTGAAGTATGAGAATGCCTCGTTAGAGGACAGTTTCAAATAGAAAGATTGTCTGAAATTATTAAGCCACCCCAGGTCTCCACTGTAGTCTTCATAACACAAACACCCAGAGTTAACCACCTCTGCATATTGCTCCAGAGTACAGAGATTTCTAAGTGAGTTCAGTGCTTGTGCTTAGCTAGTAGGTAATGTGGTATTTCATAGAATCATAGGATGGTGGGGGTTGGAAGGGACCCCTGGAGGTCATCGAGTCCAACCTCCCTTGCCAGCACAGGAACACCCAGGGCAGGCCACACAGGAACAGAGCCAGGCAGGGCTTGAAAGTCTCTACTTTAGAGGAGACTCTATTTAGTAAGCCACTGGATCTGTTTTCACTAGAGCAGAATACTCTTGATTCCTTGGTGCTATCCTGAGCCATCTACAGCAAGGGTATGAGAAGCCAATGCAGTTTGTGAGGCAGAGTCTGCTGACTTATTGAGCAAACTGTCAAGAAGGCTCAACCTCTTCCAGGGGTTGTTGTTGACATATTTGTCTCCAGCAGAAACATCTACTGTCCCTCAGCATCCTGCAGGACTTGCTAAGATGTCCAAGGAAGAATAGGCCTTCCTTGCAGACCCTCACTGGTACCTCTGACAGAGCAATACAAAACTTTGTATAGCGAAGCGTTGGACAAGAGATACAAGTCTCTGAGATTAGAATAACTGCATCTGTGCATAAAGTAAGCGTGAAGGTAAATCCATTTCTTCTAGGTTTAATTTTTAAATAAAGCAAGAGCAAACCCAGCCAAGCAGTAGACCCTACAATTATTAAAAATGGGGCTGTCCCAGAAGAAAGGCCAGCTAGTCAGCTGTCCTAAAAAATAAACCTGAATTTGCCCTGCAACCCCAGCTGAAAATGTGGGCAATGCCAAAGCAGTCCTCTGTCTCCAGCCCAGTCAGACCTGAAGACAAACAGCAGCTCTGGTAGAGTTCAAAGTTTGACAGAAGAACGTTTTCTGTCCCCTCAAAGGGCCTTTCCTGAGGCCCTCCGCCCCTCTCTCGCTCAATGAATGCTCTCTTTGTTCCCACCAAGCTGACAAATGCCAGTGTTACAGAGTAAGGGTGACATTTCTGCTGTGGTATTAGGGCTGAAAAAGGGGATCGTTCTGGGCAGTGCCGGGCAGGAGGCAGTGCGCGAGGGAGGCTGCGCGGTGCCGTTGTTTGTGCCGTGACAAGGAGGCCCTTGAAGGCTGCGGCTGAGACCGAACACAAGATGTGTGTGTGGGGGGACGTGAGGGTGCTCTCGAGACAGCGTCCCTGGCCAAGTCCCCAGCCCCGTGGCACACCTGTGTCAGCTTCCTCCCCAGCCCTCCCCATTATGCCTGAGCTCACAAAGGGGCAGCTGCGCCGGGGCCGGGGGGCCTGCCGTGCTGGCTCGGCTGGGGAGACCGGAAACCGGGACCCAACGCCTCTTTTGTCGCCTTTTAAAAATCGAGGGTTTGTGTTGAGCCTGTGGAGGATAATAGGCCTCTCACCAGGCTCACACTGAGCTGCACATCCCCCTGAAACACAGAGCGGATTAAGTTAACCGGTCCTTGGAAAGACTGAGAAAAATAAATAAATCAAGGGGCTAGAAGACATTTGCCGCTGTGCCAACCTCCGCACAGTCTGAATCCATGACTGTCCAGAGCAGCGCAGTCTTGGCGGTACTCCTTGTTTTGGGGAGATGACACACTTAGACTCAGATACATTATAGTAAGTCAGGTGGGGTACGCTTGTTTCAGTTCACCTCCTATTTTATCATTCCATATTGATGTGAGGATTGATGAGGCTCTGTGTAAGCAATCTAGTTGAGGATGTCCCTGCTCACTGCAGGTGGGTCAGACTAGCTGGCCTTTAGAGGCTCCTTCTGGCCCAAACCATTCTATGATTTTTCTTTTTTTTTCTTAAATCAGTAACACTGTTGAAATACTCCTATGTAACAGAGAGGAGTACCTTCATATGATAAACAAAACCAATGACTCCTGAGATAAGGTTTTCTCAAGGGTTTGGAATTTTTCTTCCCCTTAAGGCAATTTCACTCCTGTTACAGCTCTACAAGCAGAGCAGGCAGGAATCTGTGCTTAGACTAGCATCTCTCACTGGGAAGATTATCAGGGTGAAATGGGAAAGGGGAAACGGTAGCAAAAAGAATAAAGAACTGCACCCCTCCCTTCCCCAAATCTTCATCCCATCTCTCCAATCATCGTCTTCAGTGAACACTATGGCAAGCATTTTATACCAAATGTTTCTTGTGCAATACCCTTTCAAAAATGAATAGGTTTTTTAGCCTTGAGCAAACAACGGGGAGATAGCATCTAGCACAGATATTTGCAGTGGCCTGTTCACTGTCTGAGTGAGGAAGAGCGTCTTAGACTAGAGAAAAGTTGAAGATGGCCTTGGTCACAAGCACATTCCCATGAAAAGTACTGAACATAGCACAAAGCCTTGTCATGCCTTCTGTGTCCTACAGACCCTTGGTGGATCCTCTACTCTCCTGAGGTTTCTATTAGAACACGCATTCATCCTTTCTGTTGATAATGAGCTTTTCACTATTTGCCTGTGGGTGTTGAAACTGTCTGCTAGGACAAAAGGGGAATCAGACATTTTGAACAGGATGATGCATATAATCTCTGGAATAGAACCAGCACCTTAAGAAAAAAAAATGCTCCAAGAACATGTACAATAGCTGAACGCCACAGCTATCCTTGACATGTGCTTTCTGGTGCAGCATGTTCTTCATTAGTAGAAGAGACACCTAACTTGGTGGTGGGTTATGGTGTTGGCCTGTTGTGGGTTTTTTTTTTCCTGAAAAAAAATTTCTCCCTTTGGGGAGAAAGATTATTTACTCTGTAAGGCCTATTCATCTCCCAGTCCATCCCCTGATGTTGCTTAGGGCCAGTATATGGAACCAGTATTTGCCCTCAGGCTACTCCCCCATTTTTGTCAGCTGGTAGGAACAGATCTGGGGTACTGCCAACATCACGTGTCTGGTGTGAGACTCCTACGGCGAGAGCTACTTCTCTGTACACAGGCAGAAAAGTAGTGACTTTCAGGAAGTGAGATTTGTAGGTATCCGTGATAGGGAAATGCCATCTGTGAGTGTCTTCGACAATAAAATGCTTAAATAGAGGAAATAGTGCCCGAGGCCACTGTACAGACCTATTGTGAAGGTTGCAAGTGGTTGAATAGTTTTGCTTTTAAAAGAAGGAATAGGCAAAGAGGTAATGAAAAAAAAATGGAATAGAAATGTCATCTATTTGCATTAAAGGAAATGGTGACTGCAACTTGCTTGTTTAGACAGTTACCATTTTGCTTCACTTCTTTGACTATGTTCTGGTGAAAACAAAGTTTCCGTTCAATTTTTTTCACACAGCAATTATTATCTTAGTCTCAAAGTTCCTGCTACACAGCTGTACAGACAAAGCCTAAAACATAGGTGTCCAAAAGACTGAATTTTTAACAGCACAGCCAGGCAGCCTGATGAGTCAGACACGAGTTTCCTATTTCCACCCCTAAGAGATTTTTATTTCTCTCAAAAACCACTGTTATGAACCTAGACAGACAACATCCATGGCCTGATTCAACCTATGACCCTTCTGGTTCCCAAAAAGTTACAGGTAACAGTCCTTCTCCTGGCTTGTTTGATGACAGATTAGAACAACACAGTAATTAGTAGTGAATATATAGAGACAGATACCTAACTTTTTGGCAGAATATGAGCCACTGAGAAGTCTATAAATCTTACTTTGTATCTTCAGTGTATCAGTCCTCTCCTAGATGCCATTTCTCTCCTTTCAGTCTAGCCAGAACTCTGATGCAAGAAGTCCTTGCTACCCTATGCTTTGACTGCGTTGTGCTCTCATCCTTCAGACACCCATTAGCATTCACACTCTGTACATATTGATTGCAGTCCCTCCTTCCTCACCTTCAAGGCACTCACTGCTTGTAATCAAGAAAGGTATTAGGGAGTGATTCAATTTGCTTTCATTCCTTTTCATAAGAGTTTCAGTAAAATGCTCGGAGTTCTTGTAACACTACAAACATGAATGTCACAGAACAGTTAAAGTTTGGCAGCAGCTGCTGCTGTTTTGGTAGTGTGACAAGTGATTCTTTAGATGATTCAAGCTAGCTTTGTACATAGTGGGAAAAAACAGTGAAGAAGCATGATGGAAAATGCAAATACAACTGCAGGAGAAGGATTGGACTAAGAAGGAAGAGAAGGGATGAAAGATGTGGATTCATACGCTATTATCACAAACTGCACACCGAAGGGTGGTTGTCTTTGGGTGATCTAAAGTACAGTGTATATGGCTATAAGTTTTCACTGTAAACCAATGGTTATGATTAAAACAGTGAGACTTTTCTGATGCACTTCAATTTACAAGTTAAAAGCCTTCTCTTTCATAATAGAGAAACTGAGCCTACAGTAGAGGAAAATTCTAGCAGGGACTTTCTCCTGGGCACCTGCACAGGGATCCAAAGCAAGTGAGCAAGCAAGTAGCTATCAAGGGATGTTATATACATGAACTGAGTCAGGTAGCTGGGATTTGAGGGCTGTTGAGGTGAACAGGTGTACACATGGCAGCTCTGGACAGCAGGAGTGGGTTTCTAAGACCTTCTTCTATGCATTATGCTTATGTTAAACCTGTCAGAATACTTCTAGAGGAAAGAATACTGCAAACAGGAAAAAAAATGTTTTTTGCATTATTAAACATAACAAACATTTATGCAGCTTAGATATCAGCAGCTGAAGTCATGTTTTTGGGCATGTCTTTTTCCAGGCTCAAAAAGAATGCTGTAATTTAATGCAGGCTGACTGACTCAATTGGTGTTTTTGTATGTCATTTTGGAGACAGCATGGGGAGGGCAGGGGGAAGGTGGAGGGAAGGAAGCTGAGGTGGAGAAAGGGAGGGTGGTTACTCATCTGGTCTTTATTTCCTTTCCCTGTTTCTTAATAGTTCAAGCAAAGGGCCCATTCCAGCTAGAAGCAATGACACTCTTGCTGTGGTATTTCAGCTTGGAGGAGGACAGGCCACAGCCTGCTCTGTGTGTTAGCGTCCTGGGAGCCTCCACCACTACGCTGCTGTGGGGTGGGGAACTTAGAGGGGGTTCAGGCAGTCCTTGTGGTGTTTTTATTACAATGGGAAGAGGGCCCATGCTTTATCTTTTACATAAAGAACTTCCTAGCTAGAAATCCTTATAGCGACTGTGTATGTACTTGCCTTACCTTCTGTCATGTGTTTTTTGTTTATTTTTTTTTAATGATGTATCAGTGGAGATGTCACAAGCAGTTAATGGAAAAGGACATTCCTGACTACTTTAACCAACCAGGTTGTAGGGAAAACATAACATGTATGAAAGAGAAAACATATGTTAAGCAGAGCTGTTAGAAAAGTCATCTCAAAAGGTGAGGTCTGGGTCACCACGACAGGTCTATAGCAGTTCTTGTTCAAAATCCTTACCTGAGAATTGCATAGCTCAAGATTCATGCATACTGCTCACTTTTGTAGTAACAGACATTAATTATACTCCCAGAACGTGAGATACCCTAGTACGGCCTGTACTCCAGATGAAAAATTGGAGCACAGAGAGATCAAGTATCTTGTCTGCAAACCCACAGAAGGAGGCTGTAGTCAAGCCAAAAATGAAGCCCAGGCTTGCAGAGGCCCAGTCCAGTGCATTAACCACAAGATAACATTCTTCGTCTCATGATGTGCATTCTCCTGATGGATTTTTCTTACTGTAGTTATATACCTATACTTACACAGCATGCTGGATATGCCATGAACCACATCTTGAATCCTTAAGGATTTACTGTGTAGTTGAAAGAGATCCTGCCCCTTTCAGAGCAGAAGGAAGGAAGAAGGTCGAATTTTTCTAGAAACATCCTTTCCCCTGAAACTAATCCTTATCATCTTAACAACGTTTCCTTTGCTTTCCAAGACTTGTTTTGAAGAGATAAAACCTTTACAAGAGCAAAAGCATTTCTAATTCAGCCTAAAAGAAGTCCATTGTTTTTATGATTCATACACAAGTGTGTCAGTCCAGAGGGTGCAACAAGGAGCATAAAATCAAATCAGAGCAAAACAAGCCATTTCCTGAGAGGTCACACCTCTGAAGCTGCATTTCATATTGCATTCGGCAATTGCATGGAATTAAAATATTCCCTGCTTTGCCACATCTTCCTCCTCCCCACCCCACGTATTCTGTCTCTCAGTGCAATACCTTCCCCTGCATACCCCTCCGCCCAGTCTGGAGAGAGCAAAGCATTCGTCCTGTGGTTGCCATCAGAGCACCCACAGAGACTATTTAGGAAGCTGCACAAGAAATTGATATGCTTCTTAAAAATGTCTTTCTTAGTTAAGAATATTAAAATATCTATTGTATCAGGTTGACCTTGCTGTGGGCTACGATTTGTTAGAAGCAGATAATGCTTTGGGATGACACAGTTTCATTTGGAAACTAAGCAAAGAAATTAATGGGGTTTTTTTTGATATATGAATGATGTCAAAGCTTCTAATTGAAATAAAATCACTATTTATTGTAATTGTCATCCAAGTCCTACAAACCACTCTGCCTCAGAGGAAGAAGTACCTTAGCATAGAGCAGCTGTCTCTCATGACATTCCTGGACATTAGCAGGCTGTGTTTCTAATGCATGAGATTCCCAAGTTGAGGTGTCTTCTTAAGATCACTGAGGTATTAAAGTCCCTCTTCCCAAAGTACCTTCAACAAGTGTAGCCCAGCAGACATATGCCATGGAGGAAAGCCACAACAAGTCCAGACTTACAAAAGGATAAAGGCAGCAAAAGATACAGACAGTCATACAGCAGGATTTTACAAAGCTGCTTGAGCAGCAGAGGAAGCTATCTTCCATCAGCACGTACAGTCCTCCTTACATTTAATTCAGGCCCTTTCTCCACTCCCCTCTGTATATTCATACCACACTTCTATCAAGCTGCACTCAGGACAAGATTAAGCTACAGTGGTTCATGAAGAGTTAGTACTAAATATTTTGCAAATTGCCACGTCTACAGTTAAAGTTCCTATGCAGCTTTCACAAACAGATCAAATAGTAGAGACAACACTATTATTTTGCATGTAGTTTGAAGTGAAATGTCTCAGACACTCAGATGAAACATAAAGGAAAAAGCAATGCAAGCTCTGTGGTAACCACATATATTGGAAAATTCCCTGATCCAAAGCTTCTTTTGAAAATTTGCTTTGACCAAGTAGTGGCACACCCAGTCTAGTCTCTACAGAGCCTTCTCGTGCAGTTTCTTTACCTGGGTACATAACAGAGAAAGAAATACCATTACAGTATCTATTGAAGGTCGTCAGCTGCATCTCAACATCATAATTCAGTCCAAATCTTCTCTTCAGATGGAGACTTTGCATAAGTACTTTTCAGAACGGCAATGAAGCAGAAGGCAACATCTCACATTTTGAATAGGGCCTTAAAAGCACCTGCCGCTCACTTAGATTTGGAATAAAATTACTTCTCCTGTCATCTGTCTGCCTTCCTGCCTGTTTTGCCTCTAGAAGGGTCCCATGACCTATGGGGTGGCAATGGGGCTACCAGAGCTACTCCATTGCTTTTTAAAGGACAGAAGATCATCATCTTTAGACCAGTCAGCTCATTGCTAGAGCAGTACCCCAGCTGTGCCACATTAGTCCTAAGAGAAATCTAAACCCCACATGAAGCCATATGAGGCGGACCAATTAAACTGGTCCAAAAATACGAGTCTTAACCGCAGCTTGGAAGAGATAGTGCCTGATTATAGCGAGGGTGCGACCCTCACTGCTCCAAAACTCCAATTCCAACTACTGAAAAAAATGACAACACACTATAGTGTGCTACCAGAGAAGAAGGGGGAGGGAGAGAGGGTATTGCCATTGTATGTTTTCAGGCGACGGGTGAAAAGGGACAAAAGAGTCCACACATCAGGAAACTATTAAAATGAATACATTCCTAGTTTCTTCATAATTAATTCAGCATGGCCAATTTTGTATCAGAGCAAGGGAAGGAAAAATTTCAACCACTTCCTTTTATCTCAGAGCTGCCTGGAAGAGTATGATCTTGTAACACTGAAAAGAAGTGCCTCACTGCATCCCAGCAGGCGAGTGTAATTTTAACTCTTCCACATGTCTAATTTGATATGCAAATCCCTATTTTCTGTATGCTATTTTCTATATTCTATTAGAATACTTAAATTATACACCAGAAACCGAGGTTCATCTAGACACTACCCCTCCCCATTTTCTAGCCGCATCCCCTTTTTTACCTGACATTGCATTAAACAATACACTGGAAACAGTTTTCACTACACAATTCCCTAAGAGAATCCTCAGTAAACTTGCTTTGTTGTGCGAGTTAACGTTTGGTTCACATATCTTCATGTGCATAAGGATTTATTCTTGAAATTCTAGGTTCTGAGTTAGGCTGAGTTATGCAATACTTTCAAAAGAAGATTCATTAGGCAGCTATTTATATGCTCAAGTAATTCCATTGTTTTCAAGGTCCTATGGGAACAAACATATTAAAGCTGTGATTGGCCACAAGTGTAAGTAGTCCTTTTGGGAGCTCTTTCATAGTCATTCAACAAGAAAAGCATTGCATGCACAGGTAAAATAAGTCCTTGAAGTACAGTTAACCAAGATAATTGTTTGCTGCTTTCCTTAATAGAAGATTCAGGTAGTGTTAGTTGAGCTCTGTGACTCTGAAAGTCTACCAAACACATGAAACACTTGATAATTGCCTGTTGCCCCATATATAACACATGATATAACTGAACATAAAAGCAGACTATCTGAAATTCTAAAACCTGAAAAATTCATGTGGATATTCAGGGGAAAAAAAAATAGTCAGAGGTTAGAACTGTGAATGCAAGGGGAGTATTACCTTCCATTAAGACTCTACTATCAAGCCTCGTCTAGAGACAACATATTTCTGTGCCATACACTATGCACCTAAATATTCTTCTGTGAAAAGGATTGACTGGAAGTTTTCTGAACATTATTTGCTTGTTATGTTATAGTCACACTTCGATGGCCCAGGTGAAGTTCATGGTTTCATTATGCTACACAAGCTACATCACTGTACACAGCCCAAAGCGACTACACAAAGCCCCAAGAACAGCCGAAATGGAAGGGAACAGCAAAAGGACCTCTCCCCACCAAATGAAAAGCTGAGGAAGAGTGATTACATGACCTGACCCAGATCAGACAGGAAATCTGTTAGGGCTGCCTGCTCCATACAGGTGTTTGAAGTCCAACACCAGTCCCATCACCCCATTACCATTCTTCCCACATTTCTGTACTTTTTGTCACTGTTTGCTTGTGTCAATACCTCCAAGTCTTTGTTTTTTTATTAATACAGAGGCCTACGAAAACAGCATACTATTATTTCATACAGTTGTTTTCTCAGACTATATGGTACTGAGCTTTTACATGATTTCTATCTCAGTACTAGCTGTGGAGTGATGACTAGGATTCACAAAGAAGAAAAACCACACAATCAACTTCTCAGAGCATTCAGTGATTAGTCATTGACACATCAGATAGTAACTAATATTCGGCAATTCTGCAAATATTATGCTTTAAACTGACTTAGCTCAGGAATTAATATTATATATGTTTGGCCCAAGGACAGTTCTGATGATCAGCTCTACCAGGCATTTTGTAGCAGAAGAAAAGCCTTTGTTCAAAAAAGCATGGCAAAATCTGCAAAACCAGATTTTGATTTAAATGTTAGAATCTTTGCCAAGACAGCTTCTTGGATTTCTTGACTTTGATCAGCACACCCATGACAACCATGCCTATGGCTTTAATCATCATCAGAAGCCACATGCCTGTTATTAGCAACAAATACTGCCAAATCTTACTCTTGGTTTACCATTGTGGAAATGAGATCAAAATTGCCATTAACATACAATATGTTGACAACACTGATTTTTCAAAGCAAACAAGAGATACATGGTCATATATTAAGCTGACAAATATAAAATCGGTCTTCTGCCATTTCAAAATTCACCTATAAAAATTCCTTGACATGGCTTAATGAATATACTTTCCCAGAGAGTAAGAGCTGGGGAATGAAAATATTTGTAACAGCAGAAATAGGGTAATTGTTCAAGTCAAATAAATAATGGTTTTGTGGATTATTTGCTACACAAACTTGCATGTTTTATTTAATGCTCTGCTTCTGGAGAATTGTGTTCCATTCTGAATGCCACCCATCTAAAAAGACACTGACTGTAGGGCCAAGAAAGGAGAGGACTATATACTCAGTAGAGGTACATGAAGATGAAATAAAGAAAGGAGAAATGTGTGTAGGAGGAAACTTCTGTATACACTTGACTGAAATTATTATCCACATAAGGTGACAGAATATACAACTAACAAGAGCAGAGTATATGGTGACCCCTGGAGCAGGAAACAGACACATAAAGAGCCTAAGCAGTCTTAACCATTTCTAATTTGGTGTTTCTTTGAGAGGCCAGGCATCAGCTCCAGCAAGACATTGTCCCCTTTTCCCCAGCTCAATGCACTGACGGTGAGCAGAAAGGCTATGATGTGCATTCTGCCCTAGAGAAGTGGTGCTAAGAAATCCTACCAAGTTTATCAGATGCCTGACTGTAATAGTTTCATTATCTGGGACCTCAGTACAAAGCCATCTCCTACCTTGATCAGGTTTTAAGAGCAGAATTGCTCTGAGTGTGATATATTTCAGATCAGTAACACCAGCTGATCTTTAACTACCATGAAGAGGGAGCCTGTTTCACAGAGTCACAGAATTGTCAGAGCCAGAAAAGACATTTAGGATCACCATATCCAAACATCAAAAAACAAACCAACCAACCAAAAAAAAAACCACAAAAAAACCCAAACCAAAACCCACAAAAAAATCCTACCAGAAAAAAAAAAGAAAAAAAAAGAAAAACCAAACCAAAACAACCCCCCAATACCTCACCATCCTGAAGTGCCTCATCTACATGTTTTTTGAATACCTTCAGGGATGGAGACTCCACCATGTCCCTCGGCAGTCCCAGTGCCTGACTACTCTTTCAGTCAAGACATTCTTCCTAATATCTCCTCTAAACCTCCCCTGGTGCAAATTCAGGCCATTTCCTCTAGTCCTGGCATTACTTATTTGAGAGAATAGTCTGGCACCCACCTCACTACAACCTCCTTTCAGGTAGTTGTAGAGAGCAATAAGGTCTCCCCCCCCCAGCCACCTCTTCTCCAAACTAAACAATCCCAGTTCCCTCAGCCTCTCCACATAGGTGTTCTCTGGGCACTTCACCAGCTTGGTTGCCCTTCTCTGAACTCGCTCCAGCAAGTCAATGTCTTTCTTGCAGTGAGGGGCCCAGAACTGAGCACAGTACTCGAGGTGCAGTCTCACCAGTGCCAAGTATTTCTTTTTCCTTTTCTAATTGAACATTTTGGGTATGCTTTATCATCATCTTTTCATTTTCCTCAAAACTATGCACCTACAGTAGTACAAAATAAGAGTGCCAGGGTTTTTTTAACACCACCTCCTAGTTGTGCCGACTTACTGAGAGTGTGGGGCAGCTCACATGTCAAAATGCAATTCTGGCCTCCCCACTTCCGGAAACCACTTGGGAGCCAGTCAGTGCATCAAGCTGTTGTTTGCTTTCATTGCTTTTCTGCTTTATTTGATGAAGCATCCTTATAAGCTGACCTTATAAGTTCTTCTAGGAAAGGGATCCAGCTACCATTGTCATGCTGACTTCATCTTCCCCCTGTGTTCGTACGCTTTTCAGCTGTGTAGCACAAACTCGGGGAGATAAGGGAAAGTGTGTTAAATAAATTGTTCCTCTGTCTCTCACTTTGAGGGAAGTCTCTATCCCTTATTGTTTATAATGAAACTAGTTTCAAGCAGGGCATGTGGAGGGTTTTGTTTTGTTTTTGCTGACTCTGCAAACTGATACTTTGAGAGAATTGTCTAGGGAGAGCAGAGAGTCCTTTATTATGTCCGTCACTGCCAAGTGATTTGGCAGATTCCTCCATGAGATGCACAATCAAATAGGTTGAGAGAGAGCTTGGCTGGCCAGTTACCAGCAGAAAAGTTCAACTTAAACACTTTTAAAATCTTTTAATGGCCAATTTGTGGTTTCGGCTTGAAGAAAGGAAGAGGATGAAAAATAGAGCAGCTGGGTGTCAGCGAAGGATGGAATATTGATGTAATTTCCATTGCTATGCCACACAGGGAAATACTGGCTTCGTACGTATGTTGGCTCTAGCCAAGTCAAACCCGTGCACTGGCTAGGTAAACCTGCAGAGATTATTTCATTTGTCTTAATGTTTGTCTGGAAGACCAAGGTGATGTATTGCTGTCTCATGAATCAGCAGGCAAGGTCCTTTCAGCTGGCTCTCTGCTAGTGGATGGGGGGCCCAGTGAGGGCTTTTACAGAATCCATGATGCTTCCTGAATTCAAAGCCAGAGGGAGTCCCCTTCAGCCTCAGATGAGGAAGGAAGGGGCTCTGGGCCACTACAGCTCCCACCCCAGGGGTATTTCAGGGAAGGAAGGCTCTCCCTTCTGCAAATCCCCTGCTGATTTCCAAAGTCAGAGCAGCACAAACAAACAGTTGAGTAAGCCTAGATCTGGACATTGAGACATACTTCAAGTAATGTCTAGTTTCTGGTTGTTCTAGAAAAAAAAAAATCTGTTTGGTTTTGCTCATTCCCAAAGGCCTACCTGTCCTTGCTGCATTAAGTAATCTTTGAAGTGTCTAAATGAAGATACATAGAGCTGTTGGGGAGCCATAGAGTCACATAGCAGGAAAAGTGCTGGGAGCTTTGGTTTTACAGAGTAAGCCTGTCAAATCAGCATTTAAAGCACAGAATTGTCAACTCCCCAGACAATGCTGAAAATGTAAAAAGCTTGTTGACATTAAAGCTTGTAACCTAATTTGCATATTATTTCAAACCTGATAAGACAGAGGTTCCACCAAGTTTTTGCAGCCAAGGGTACAAACCAGGCTAAAGACTACCTGGTCATAAAGGCAACAGGATAACGTATGTTAACATGGTAACAACAAAATATTTTGCCATTATGAATAGGGGCATACCTTTGCCAAGTTAACTCAGAACATAAATAAATCCCTGTCTACAGAAAGAGTAAGAAAAGATAATGCTCAATAAGGGATTTGCAGGACCTAAACACCAACCAAGGTTTGCTATTAAACACCATTCAAATCAATCCAAGGTGGGGAGGTAATAGCAAGTTAATCATTTAAACAAAGTAAATCCCACATTTTGTAAAATAAGAGTCTTTAAGGTTAATACCAAAAGACAAAATGTGTCGTCTTGCTCCTTTTTTGGTACTTAGTTAAGAAAAACCTCTGCTGAAAACAGTACTTGCCCTCCAGCTGGATGAGCACCGAGACACCTCTGTTGCAGAGCAACCGGGTGCTTGAGCACCCTGACGGGCAGGGCTGGCGGCTTCTGCACCAAGGAGCAGGCTGTTTCTTGGAAATGTTTATGCAATTCAAGTGTGCTGCTGCTACCACAGACAGGAGGGGAAAAAAAGGAAAATAAAACAGAAAACACCCAGCCTCAGACCTCTCAGACCATTAGTGCATCTCGCTCAGGTTTTGCCTTCCACCAAATACTGTCAAATTTCTGTTTTGTTTGGACCTCAAGGGTGGAGGGAGTTGGAGATTTGCCTTTGCTGCTGTCAGGGCTTCCTAATGATGTTTCTCACTAGAGAAAATGAGCTTGTTTGTTTGAGAATCCAAATTCCCTGTGGTGCACAGTTTGGGAAACTGAAGATATAGGAAGGAAAATAATATCTGTCAGGGCAAAGTATAAACATCCATAAAGCCAAATAGCAAAACACCTACGGAGAATGTTGTATCTTTGCCAACAAACTAATTAAAGTCACTGACCGAGGAGGGAGCTGTGACAGCCAAATAGTTAAAATAAAAATAAATCAGAAGTTTAGTCTAGCAATTATAACAGGAAATTGCCATCAGAGTCAGGGCTCCTACATTCTTTTCCTGGTTCTTGGTTCTGTTTCTGATTTACTAAGCGAGTTAGAGACAGATTTTAATAGTATCTTCTAATTTGGAAAGCCACCATTTCTGATGCCCAGCTTTACACACAGAGGACTTCAACTAGCATCTTCAGTGCCCTCCAGTGCATATGTGAGAGCAGATCATTTCAGGACATTGGCATCTCTGGAGTCAGCTACTTGACCAACAGTTGCTGGCCCACTCCAAGTGGCAACCTCTGAAAGTTTTCCATCTGTGAATTGTCGCTCACACAACATATTGCTGTGGGAGACTGATGTTTAAATGCTCTTTATGTCTGGCATAACATATTGCAGCAGGAGTGATATGTTTACATACTGTTTATAAACATTTGCAAGACATGCTCTGTCTCCAAGGTCAGTGCTATTACTTTTGGAAATAATGTACTCTGTGACCTGCATGTTTTCTGAGAGGACTGCTTCTTAGTACAGGCAATGAAGCTGCATTTCCAGGTCTGACTGCAGGAGGAGTTTAAGTAGAGTGTGACTGAAACAGAATCAAAAATAACTCATCTAATGTTCAGCATAGCCCCAGTTGAAACTACAAATAAAGCAATCTGTAATGCCTCAGGAGGAGGGGCAACATCTCTCAATCACAGGAGCTCTCTGTATACAGGGTTCCTATTCAATTCCATAAGAATTTCTAAATGAAGAGAGCACGTGGCTCCTTCCTACACTGACTTGCGTTGTGCTACAGATTTGGCTCTAAGAGCCAAATTAAGCGTCCAGAATAAGAATGTCTCCATAAGTTGACATTTTCCTGCCCTACATTCAATTACAATCTCCCATCCTTATCAAGGGACACCATGGATCAGAGGATTATACCCTGGGTGCCTGCCAGAACTCACTTAGTCATTGAAGTCCAAATGTTTCTCATTATACCAATGAACAATTTGTTTTCTTCCGTGCAATACTTCTGTAAGTATATGTCCTATTGTCAGCTTCATCTCTGCTATGAGGCAGAACATTTACAGTGACTTGTCAGAGTGAGTGTCATGAAGCAAATTATTGCAGATGTTTGCCTATTTGTAACAGAAGTTGATACTGCATCTGATCTTTTAAAGAAGAATAATGCTATGCTGAGGAATAGGCATGAAAAAAAGAGAATGTTGTTTACGGACACTGCAGAAACAAAAAAAACAGAGGCCAGAGTAAGTTTGGGGTCCCACTACTCCTCTTTCACCTGCCAGTGTGCCGGTCAGAGCACACTAAACGTTCCTTTCCCTCAAGCTCCTTTGGGCAAACCTGGAGGTACCACAGCATACACCATCTCCATCAGCCATGGGAACTCAAGTCTCAGAGCTCCTTCCAAGCTCAGGTCTTCTGCCAACCACCTGTTTTTTCAGCCCATATTTTCACATGGAAACCAATTTGGATCTACACACTGAGAAACAGTACAAGCTCTTGAAACAAAACCAAACCCTTTCCCAGCATGATGGGTCATTTAACTTTCATAAACTTCATCTGGGAATCTTAAAAAAAAAAAAGCTGCAGAAGCATGACATGTAAATAAATGACAAAGAAGCCTTTGATAGGTGATCATGCAATTCTGCCACTACACAGGCAAAGTATCTCCCTTTAGGCAACAACAAACAAAATACAATGACTACATGAGCACTGTTTTAACACCTGCTAGAGACTCTGGGAAAATGGTTTCATCTTTACAGCTATCTTCAGGACAACTGTACTGAATACTCTCATCTTCACCTTAACATATTAGCACATTATGTACCTCACTATATTTTTGTAAAGCGCAACACACAGTTTTAGTGTCTTTAGAAAAAATAAAAATGGTATTTGCATGTCACAGTTTAGAGTCAGGGCAGCCCCTTAGACCTAACAGATGCTCTCTGTTAACCCCCTTCCCTCCCTCCCCAAAGGGGAAGGGAAAAGGAATAAGGGAGAGAGACTCAGTGATTAGAAAAGGCAACTAGAATGGCTTGAATGAGAATAATAATAATAATAAAAATAGAATATGTACAAATATCCACAAAACCAGTATTGAACCCAACCCCCCGATGGTAATTCCATCACCATACCACTGATGCTGTGGAGCAGGCACCAGGGGAGTCCCAGCCTGGGCCCCGCAGCAGATGGGAGCTGTGTTCAGGGGCTGGATTCTGGTACCGGATTCAGGAACACACCGATTGGGATCGAAGGCCGAACAGACAGCCAAAGCTGAGCAAAGCTGGCAGAGCAGGACAAGAGGGGGGAAGAACCTGGGAGCCCCCAGACAGAGAGTGATGAGTGAGCAAGCAAGCTAGCTCTAGACCCTCCAGATCCCTCAGCTTTATACCAAATATGATGTATATGGGCTGGAATACCTCGCTGGTCAGTTGGGGGTCACCTGCCCTGTCCGCTCCTCCCTGCAGGTGCTGCCTTTCACTTTCTGCACCCCCCAGTGTGGTGCACAAGATCCAGCAGTGGCCTTGGTCTGCACCCCAACCCTTGGTAGTGACTCTGACCATGGGGTGTTCTCACTGCCAGCAGCAGACACTGGCTGTGAAAACAGGCTGCTGACTTCAGACAGTGCAGTGAGTTAGAAGAACTGAACTGGAAAGTAAAATCAGTGAACAGAATTAGTTCTGTTCTCACTCAAACCAGGACATTGCATGAGGTTTTTGTCTACTCTGGTAGCCTCCCTAGATATACAGGCTTTAAGTGGCATTGAACATTTAGTCATCACAGCAGTCCACTTGAGAATCCCTTCCTATTTCCTTCACAGTGTAGAAGTCAGTGAAACCATTTGCCAAGAGCAAGAAAACAAATGAAGTTCATGAAATTAATGATTTCCACTAATCAAAAACATGTCTTTCCTTCACACTTAATCCCGGTTGGTGCACTCACTTATAATAATGTACATGCCAATGAATTGCCAATATTTAATTATTTAGATGTTGTGCAAAGCTGAATTCCAACAGGTTTTTTTAACCATATGTTCTAGTGAGGATCAGTCAAGGATCTAGTTAAAAAAATACAGTCCTTTACTAGTGAGCTACTTCTCCAGATCCTGTATATAAGACTAGCAATACGTACTCAATAGAGATGATCTTACCTTAATGAAATGGGTATTAAAACTGTTTATTGCAAAAACTACACCGGCACATTTCTAAATACCACGTTCCCTGTCACAAGTGCTATAACTCTGAAGTTTTGAATACTTCTTTCCATAAGGTAGATTTCAGAATTGTTCAACTCTAGCTTCAACTTCCAAACTCTTCATTAGGGGATATGACCTTCATGCCTGTCTCCCATTATCTTTTGCCCAAAGTTTCCTAATTCAAAAAAACCTTACTTTTCTACTATTCCCTCACATCCCTTCTTTTGGCCATTCATTGCTACTTCCCTTTGTTTTGTAGGCTCGCCCAAAAGGAGAAGGCCTGACTCCATACCAGGGCAAGAAACGCTGCTTCGGTGAATATAAGTGCCCCAAATGCAAGAGAAAATGGATGAGTGGAAACTCCTGGGCTAATATGGGACAAGAATGTATCAAGTGCCACATTAATGTTTATCCTCACAAACAGGTAGGAGAAGTACAGACCTGCTGGCATTCATGCTTGGTACTAGAAATGCTCTTGACTTTGTAGAAGCGTGGGTAAGACTTCAACAGGGCTTAATGTGGACTACAGCATGCCACAAAAAATTGTTTCCCCAGATGAGCTCCTGTTCTCAGTCATGGAAAACTGAACTGGTGTCATTAGAGTTGCAAAATTCCAATGTCCTATCTTCCAGTAAAAACACCTTCAAAACAAAATCTTTATCTGCCTTTATTATAGTTATGGACTGTGGGGCATTATAATCTGGAGTAAAACAAGTTCAGCAGTAGCAGTGGGCCTCCTAGTTGTGATTCTTTTCATGTTTGCACCAATTGAATGTTTCGTTCCATTTATGTCAGTGGAGTTATTTCCCACGTACACTACTTTTTCACCCATTGGTGATTTGGTCAGACACTATATCTATTTATAGAGATTAGTGATAAAAGAGAATAATACACTAAGATGGTTCCTGCCTACAGAATTCCTTAGTTAATGACAGTAAAGCAAGACAGTCTGATTTAGGAGAGGTTTCCAGTTTCCACAATACCAAGTGACACCCAAGCAGAGAACTTCAGGAGAAAGCTTTTTATTAAACCAAAAGGGTAGTAGCTCTGCTAGGAAAGCTGTATCTGCCATCCTATCAACCATAGCTCATATGGTACACATGGACTCCTGTCTTGCTCCCTGCAGAATACAGTTGCATCTATTCCTTGGGGTAATTTCCTGCCTTTCCAGCTCACAAAGGGAAAACTGACAATCAGTTCCTGCTTGTATCCCACCAGAATTGATCACAAGCAGTTAAACAGTTCAGTGGTCTTCAGTGGGAGACATATAGACAACTGCATGAGCTCATACCCCTTGTTTCCCTGACAAAGCAGGCTACAGACTGGCTGTCAAAGCTGAATTTCCCTGCAGGAAGTCACCTTTGACATCCCTATGAAAAATAAATTTGTCCATCAGGGAAATATTTAAGTGGGATTTCAGATTATTGCAGAAAATTGTTGTGGATAGAAAAGATGAGAATTATTTTTAAAGAGTTTGGGAGGTGTGATTTGCCTCAGCTGTAATTCATCCTAGCTGAATCTCAGTAATAGAGCTCTGCACAGGTCAGGTTTCCTGCTCTTACCATAGACAGATAGGTGCTTGCAATAGGTGCAAAGGAAATTCCATCAGGAGCCTTAGGTGCCTCATTAGTTACCTAAGTGCTTGTAAAATTCCTATAAAAAAAGCTCTTTCATGGGCTCATACAGAACACTTCATGCTATTTCATGATATTTGGGAGAGGAGGGATACAGACCAATCTTGAGGAAGGATACAGTGACTTTGTTATGATGAAAAGACAGAGGAATATTGAAATTCATTGCAACAAGCAGGAAGACGAGCTACAAATAAGTTTATTAAGCTTTATCCCACAACAAAATATAAAATCAACTGTATTTCCTCGTCCTGTACACGTGCAAATTCATCTAATTCTCAGGGCAAGCTTTGGCTCAGTCTCTGCAGCCACATTGCATGCCAGTATGTAGCAACAATACTGATTTCAAATTGCTAGTACCTTGAAGCACTATGAATTGCAGTAGTGCAATTTGGATTTGAAGTCTTCCACACTTTGCAGCAGAAGCTGTGGTTTAAACATGACATAGTTCACTGAGATGAACATCCTTTCTTTCTACCACGAGAATTTTTCTACTTTACAATGAATTCGTACAGTTCTCTGGCTGCACCAGTGAATGTCTTTGTTTCTGTTGGCCAGCTGAGATGATGTGATCCATTCCCCTTTCTCTGGGATAATGCCACTCTGATTACAAACCTGGAAACAAGAGGTCATCTTTAGAAACTGGAGTCTAATTTACCTGACAAAACTGTGACTGGAAATTATACTGTGAATGAGGAAAAACCAAGAGAAAGAATGAATGTAAGCAAGTATATGGAAGGAAAGAAAAGCAATTTTTCTTTCGCTAACTTGCATGGGACAGTCTTAAAACTTCCAAGGTCTCTGGTTCCTTGTCTCTGTTTAGACAGCTTGTGTAGACAACTGTACCAAAAGCCAAGCTGAGCAATGATGACATTTATCATATGCATGGAAGTACAGTCTTGAGGAGAAGAGAAACTGCAAGACCATTGATTTATAACAGAAGTTTATAAATGTTTACCTTGTTCTTCTAAATTCTTTCCATCATTTATATTACTGTTCAAAGGGTCACAAGAAATCACTCAAGAGCTATCCCATCCACACTATATAAGAAGCATTACAGACTTGGGAATATGTACGTTTTATATAAGGAAGGTTTGCAAGCAGAACCTTGCGCAGAGTCCCCCCTTTATGGAAGTGCTTAGAGGAGTCTAATCCGCACAACAATGCTAAAGTCAAAGGCATACTGTGAAGAGATGCAGTCTGCAGTGCTTCTGTAAGCTCTGCTTGCCTTGAAGCTATATACATGGAGTTTTCTGACAAGTAATCATAGCATGTGCAGTGCAGGTTTCTACAGCCGACCCCCATCACTGTGTTTCCATGCCATTCCCTAAGGTGCCCAGAGCTCCGGATGGGGAAGAGCTTTGCTTTTCTTATCTGTGTTGATGGCCCACCAGTAGGTATTGCAGCTCTTTGAGATTTTCAAGACAAGAGCGCATTTCAACCAGGCTTCCAGATATAACTTGCTGCCAGTCACTACTGCTCTTTCCCAGAATTTGAACTTACAACCTCAAGTTAAAAGATTTTACATCCTGTTCGCACTGCCTCACCTCTTTCTGCTTCTAGGTCTCCATGTTACTGTTGTTGTTCTTTCTACTCATTCATTCTTCCAAAGGTTCCCCATTCTTCTGATTAAACATATCAGCAATAGCCAGACAGTAAAGAAAACAGCATCAGGTCGTGCACAGAGCTAGAAGCAAAGGAGAGCTAACAGGCTGCTTGAGGTCAGCCCTGCTTCTTGACAGAGCCTAGTGTTTGCTAACTGTACATGTTTTTTGTCCAAGCAACCAGCTCCACACCAGACTCTCTAAACATTTATCAACATTTATCTGTATGGTGTTTTTCTGCACCATTTTGGAAAGTGTGCTCTATCCAGTCTCCAGTACTCTTACATTAATGACTATCTTTCGCAAAAGCACAGTGAAAGACACTTAAGTCCAACATTTCTAGTTTGAGAGTTAAAGTACAAAAAAAACCCCCACAACTTACTGTGTGCATTATATTCTTTTAGTAGTTTTTCTAATTAGCACTGCTATACCACCTTTATATTTTCTATATAGATTACCTATTTATTCTCTAAATTTATTACTTTGTTGTCACCTACTATAGGAGGGTCATTCATGTTTGAGTTCCTATGCACTTCTAGTTTTTAGCAACCACTTTTTCCTCCCTCTCAGTGCACTAGTGGATGTCAGCTAATTATGTGCATCTACCACCTTGATTATATGGGATCAGAGTATTTTTTATTCACATGAATCTTCCATTAGATGGTTTTTCCAGCTTAACTCATTTAAGAAAATGATGTTGCCTCTCTCTAGAAGCCACATTTCTCTTATGACATCTTAATGCTATTCAAGAAAATCACTGTTTTGCAGTCTATTCTTTCACTGCAGTTACCACACCATGTGATAGGACCATAGTACAAGTAATCCATAAATGGATTCCCCCCCCGCCCCCATTTAACAAAACCCGGTTGAACTGCCAGAGAGGACAGTATTTACCTCTAGTGAAATAAATGATTTCTACTTTCAAACAATTTTATCAGTATTTTGTCTCTGCACTGTGTTGGAATTCATCATCTTTTTGTAGTTCTTGCCCTACTATTTGGTAAGCATATCATTGTGACCTAACACATGAAAAGGTATCTTGAACATTATTTTTAAAATTATTGGTCTTTTTACCAGCAGATGAAAGTTACTGTTGGTTCCTCAACATTAACTGTTCTTCTGTTAATTTACAAAAGCCTCCAAAACTACTAAATGCTACTTAACTGCAAACAACTCTCAGACAGCATCTAAAACCAGCCTGTGGCACATTTCCCTGGGGAGGGCATAGGCATATTCTAACAAGTCTTCATTCACAGTAGCATATGAAAACTCATACCAGGTCAGATCAGCCTCCCCTGTTCACATCTGATCCTGGGCAGTAGAGAACACTTACAGGAAGATGTAGATATAGACAGGACAGCAACTGCCTCCAAGGACACCTTCCCATCATCTGGTACAGCCAAATGAGTATTTTTGAATTCCCCCGGTTTCTCACTGGATAGATCAACCTCTGTAGAGCCTATTCAATAGTCAAAATGTAACCACATGGGCCAGGCCAGCAAGCCCTTGAATATTGGAGATTAGGATGCTTTTATCCAATTCAGGAGGGGAAAAAAAAAAAAGTGAATACTTTATTTCAGGATTGATTTATATTCATTGCAGTGAAATAGGAATTTATTCTTAAATGCAGGGCTTGGCCTTTTCTCCAGTTCTCATCTCCATTCCCTGTATTTCGTCTTCCCCAGTTGCTTTTCTCAGTCTACAGACTTTTCAGTCTTGTAGGGCTTGTCCACATTATCTCACAAGGGATGGTTTGTGCCTGAGTACACCCATGTAACTGGCTCAAGGAATAATATCAGAGAACTGAAGATCATAATCTCCACTCTGGAGAGCTTTGGCGTAGCCACTCAAGCACACATGCTGGGTCTGTGAATGGCTTGTGCAGCTATGCTCAAATCTTGATTTCCTATGCATACTTTTCATTAGTGGGTCCCTGGAGAGGACAGCAGCCACACTTCCCTGCCACCTGCTCTTTGTTCCTGGAGGCTCGTTTGGCTCCAGGAAACAATGTCTCAATTCAGCCCTGTGCTCTTATTCCACATACCCTATCTGTGAGAATGAGCTTTTAATCTCTCTGGGGCAGGAAAAGTCTTCTCAGCAATTTTACAGCTGTGTATGTACTTCAGAGGGCTCTATAAATACAGCTCTAAATCTCTGCTTTTAAGAGAGATGGAGGAATATGTATTACAAGTAGTAACACAAGTGCCTCATAGCAAGGCTGCTGCTGTTCTCTCCCCAGCTCATCCATGGGGCAGGGAAGAGGTGACCCTTGCACCTGAGCAAAACTGCTCCTCATCCCAAGGAAGCTCTGCATGCATTTTTGTTTTCATGAGGAAATTATGTTCCTCCTTTTGCATTTCCACCACTTCCCTCAAGTGGTAACTGTCCCTGTGAGAGCGCTTCTGGGAATTCACAGGACATGGGGCAAAAATTGGAAGCCTGTTGAGCTCAAACCTTATTGAGGAGCAGGAGACCAAAGAACTACCCTGACAAAGCTGCCCCATGACTATTCAAAAAGTAGTTTTCTGTGTAGTTACTTTAGCTGCTCTAAACATAAACAGACATCTCAGTTGTGACTTAAAACTTATCTCATTCTACCAAGGAATCTGGATTTTCTAATTTATGCTCCTTCTTACCCTGCTTCAGCAATGGAGCAAGTCCTTATAGCCATTCACTGACATTCTGGACACTGTAACAGCCCAGATGCCAAGCTTTAAATTCTCATTTTCTTCCCCTGTCTGCTATAGCAGCAACATCTGTGCCTGCGGTTGCTTCCTGGCTGGCTTCTTATCAAGGCTTCTTCTCTGACTTTGTGGCTAACTCCAGTGCTGTTTGTGATGACAGCTGTTGCACTGGTGTGGAACCAGCCATCTGGTTACCAACTTGTCCTTTTGGACACTATTTTCCTCCAGCTGTCAGGAATTTACTGTTGGACTGGAAATAATTTGGTATGTAAATACATTATTCATATCCCAACTATTACTTCCATGGGCAAGGTATTGGTCCCAACACAATTCCCATATCCAGGTGCATTCACAGCTACCTCTTTTCTCAGTACAGGGAAGGATGGGTCTGATCACTCAAGCCAAATAAACTTTTCAACAGTCTTTGTGCCTACAACTAAGATCTTTTGACATTTTTGATTTAATAAAACCTGTCCAGCATGTCCATACTTGTGGACTTCAGTAGTAGGGATACAGATCACCTCAGACTGCTGCTTCTCTGAACTCTAGAAAAAGATTTTCACCATTTAGCTCATGGGGTTTATCATTCCTTCCTAGCTGGCCTGTTCCAAAGGCATGATGCTGACAGAGGCTGCTTGCTCTTTCTGACCATCATGCCTCTGATGTGCAGCCTTCTTATCACTGCCTCTCAGATCCACAGCAGCAACCGAGGGGCTCATTAGTGTCCCTGCTCCCCCCAGGAAGACAGAAAAGCAGAGGGTCTGCTGCTCAAGAATGCACATTGCATTTTATCCTTTTTTTCCCAGTGCATAAGTTTTTATTGGGCTAAAATTTACACTTTCATGATAGCATGTGTGCCATGAGGGAAACACAGCTAGCTATGGCTCCTTAAGACTGTTAACCCAATAATTATCCTGCCAGCTATAGTTGCAGAATCTGTTTCTATTCAGACACATGATCTGTCATTTCATCATCTCATTTGCTCCATTAAGAGTTGAGGTCCAGAAAATGTGTTTTCTTACATGTGAATTTTGATACAATCCTTGATCCATCAGCAGTGCAATCAAATTGCTCCCTCCTACCACAGAGAAAAAAATAACTAAATCCATCTTCTAAATACAACATAAACAGACACATTATTCCATTCTGCTGCTTAGTGTAGGCAATTTTCCTTAAGGATGTCCTAGTGACATTTTCTCTGACACCTAATACTTCATAAGGGTGAACTTTATGTTTTGAAGGCTTAGAGTTTTTAACTGACTTCTGGGGAATGCAGAATTCATTCAGTACACGTAGACTGGGACAGCAATAGTCCACAATCAGAAGTTAATTTGCAGGACAAGAATTGCTATTTAAATTTAAATTTATTTCAGCTTCATTCCCTTGAGGCAACAGCTTTAGTCACTGCTATCAAATGCTTTCCTGGTGGAGCTGCAGGAGATTTCCATGCTGCAACTACTAGGAGAAAATTAAAGAAAGATGCACAAAAATGAAGGATGTAAGAGTGCCTATCCTGGTAGTTTTTACTGAAAATATGGACTGCCAAACGGCTGGTGCTCGCATTTAAGAAAAACAAAGAAAATGGAAATATTATATTTAAACTCTCCATTTAATGGAAAAAAGCATACATTCCCCAGAGAAACATAGCAGGATTTTCTGTTGTTTTACAAGCTCCATTTCATCTCTTTCTAAGGAAAGCAATTATTTCTTTCAACCGAATAGCCTGTATCCTTCTCCACACCCTGTCCAAACACTCAGATGAGTTTTCACATGACCAGCCTCTCAGCAGCAGCACAGAACTCTTGCAGCCTCCTCGGCTATTCAGATCTTCTGCATAATTCAGGCAGTCCTCAAAACTAATACACAGCGTGCAGGAGCCTGACCCTGCTGCATTACTCTTGCACCAGCATCTTCTCCATTCCCTCTGTTTCCACCATGCCAAAGCTCGTGACAATTGTCCAATGTCAGCTTGCGCCAAGGAAGTCCAACCTTGATGGATGCACAACTCTTGGGCTGTTTAACATCCTGCCCTTTTAGCATGGTGTAAGGAAAGTCACAAGTGTGTAAGTTTATTAAAGTCCTCCACAATTAGTAACAGACAAACAGTAGCAAGACAAGAATAGTTGCTTCTTGGGGTGTTTGAAACAGTTTCTTTGGTTTACAAGAAACCCACAAATAGAAAAGAGAAAATGGACATAAGCTGCGACTTCATGTCATGCAAAAGTTTGATTAAAAAAAAAAAAAAAAAAAGGACCAACCATACAAGCACACTACCAGTTTCAAAGCCTCAGCCCTCCACCACCTCACCAGAAGTGTAGCCCAGGCTCTGCTTGGCTCCACTCCTTCCAGCTGGCCCTTGACAACCTGCTTTCCTGCATTCATAACCCCTCTCTCCCCAGCCTCTGTGTCGTAACACACTGGTAACAATAACATATCTGAAATCAAAATGCTTTGCAGGCCAAAAAGCTGAGCTCAATCAACACAGGGGGAAAGCAAACCATGGAGAGCTATTGTTTCTGAAAACCATCCAAAAACTCTTGGCGCTTCAAGACATTCCCAATGTCCTTTGCACTATTTCCAGGAAAAATGATTCCCAAGGTCTTGCGTATTAAAAAAAAAAATCTGGCTTATATCAATAAACATGATAACTGCTGTATTTTTTCTCTTTAATCAGAGCACAGCTAGCATGTAGAAGCAATCAGAGCTGAGTCAAACCGACTGTTTTAAGTGAAGCATTTCAAAACTCTCAAATTCTCCACTGAGGAGCATAAATTAACTCCTGGGACTCCCGAACCTGAGTGTCATCCTTGACTACAGTTATGTAACACAAATACTTGAAGAAAATTTGTGGGCAGATGGTGGCCAAATAAGTAGTAGAAAAGGCAGAAGGGCAGTTTTTGTGACCAAATGAACTTATTCAACTTGTCTGTGTTGTGGCAGAAGCACTGCCTGCACCAGGCATTGGGTTGCAAGCCTAGAAACAAGATTATTGGTTCTGATCTCCAAATGCTAATGCACTGACTTCTAACAAGTCATTCAAAGCTCAGCGGTGTTGCAGGGGGACACTAAAGGGTTTAGAGGAGATGAGAGGTCCATCTGCTCTCCTTGTCCCCTATCTGATGCAGGGAATCCAATCTGCAATTAAATTGTAAGTGAAATTAGACTCAGACATATAGTATGTGGCCCAGGACAGGCAAAACTTTGTGCAATATCATGAGTAAGGACATCGAATTAGTAATCACCACTCACCACTGAATTAGTCCCATACACTGTTCTTACTGGCTATGAAATTTTAATAAGAGTGTTGCCCTGAGAATCCAATACAACCAAGCAAGAATTTGCAGACATCCCTTGTTCAGGATGATAGGATATAATTTTGCCTTACTTTAGCTATTCAGAGCGCTGAGAAATCCTTCTACTCTCTGGATTATGAGTTTTTTCTTGTGGTACTACATAACCGAAACAACTTGAAATGTCTCTGTTCTTCCTGTCCACAGGGTCTCAGGTGGGTGGTTTGAAATGAAGATCTTATAAATGAAAGCTTGAATGTTCAGGTGTACTTCAAGATTTTACAGATAAAATAAAGTCTTTAGGATAGGTATGAAAAGATAAATAGCCATAATTCCAGAATTCATATTTAACCTCCCCTTGCTCCAAGAATCATATTTTGAGGAGATAAGCAAGCGTTTAGTATCCCTGTGAGAACACTGAGAAGCTTACAGCTTGTTTTCAAATTTCACACCACTTGCTGACTGCCACAGTCCCATACAACCACCACTGTCTTCATGGGAAGGCACTGTGCAGTGAAATAGTCTTCCAGGTACATTTCACAAAAACACAGAAGTTGCAGGCTAGGGAATTTTGTTTGCTTTCAGAACAAATGGTGCACTTAATGATATTCTACCTCACATCTCTATCACCTCTTTACCTGCTAGACTTTCCGATCACTTAACCTTACTGTAATATTTAACATGTTCAGAATTATTCTGAAACTCTTTACATGTTATGAAAAATTAAAGAAAAAAGGTCTAAAAGTCATTTCATTCCCTTGTTTACCCAAATATACCTCCAACCCTGTGATTTCACAACTATTGTAAAAAAAAATACATAGCCAAGTTATTGCTCAGGTTCAGGGCAAAGGGTTGTGTTGCGAGGGTGGGTTGTTTGGTTTTTGCTGGGGTTTTTTCTTCTTTGTTTGTTTTTGGTTGGGTTGGGTTTTGTTTTTTGGGTTGGTTTTTTTTTTTTTTATTAATATCTTTGAAACTACTTCCAAAAAAATCCAGCCTCAGAAATACAAGACTGAGTATTGGGAAAACTTCACTTAGCTGTGTAATATCTGTGCACAGTTAAAACAGTTTTGTTGTCGTAGCAGCTAATCCTCACATTGGCAACCCCTGCTGGCATTGCTGGGTAATGGGATTCCCATGCTTGAAGTGTTAATGCCTTTGGTCCATCTCAGTCACAGGAGCCAAGAGACCAAACTCTTCTGTTACTGCTTTTTGAAATATAGTCACCAATCCAGTCTTTTAGTAATTTTTCTGCAACAAAGTTACCACCACTTTTATGAAGAATAGCAACATTAAGCTGTGACTCCACTCTCAACCAATGCGGAGATGAAAAGCTGTTTCATCTCTCCAGGAGAGAAATATGGTACCTTTTTCATTACTGGGAGAATGCTCAGTTAAGTGTAAAAGTAGGCTTCCCATGCATAATGAAGAGTAATAGTGACAAAACCTTGAATCTAATCTGATTTCCTTCCCTTCACTGCAGAGACCCCTGGAAAAGCCGGACGGCCTGGATGTTTCAGATCAGAGCAAAGAACATCCACAGCATCTGTGTGAGAAGTGCAAAGTTTTGGGCTACTACTGCCGCCGTGTGCAATAAACCTTCCAAGCGGCCTCTTCCCGTTCCCATCATCCTTAAAGATCCTCTGGCAGCATGTGATCAACAGCAACACAACAAATCAAGATAAAAGCTAAAATAATTGCCAATATTGCCTATCTAATAATATGCCTTACCATTAATAGAATGTAACATTGCCCCTGTGCATGTGCACGCATGCAACAGGTATTTACAGGACTATTTGTATACATATATATAAATTTACATATATATGTATGTACACACACGTATATAAAGCGTTACTGATAGTGTTCACAACAGAACCGCGGTTGCAGGTTCTGCTGATTGTTTACACAGACCCTATATCATGACCAGATGAAATGAAGTACTATTTAATAGGCAAGGTATAACATTCACAAGGAATATATGTTATATGTATGGCTTTTGCAGAGGTTAAATAACTGTGGGGCCACTAATTGCAAGCACTCGCCCACAACGTGAACGTTATTCCTATTATATGACAAGACAGAGGAAGATGAAAGCAGCCACAGCATAAAAGAAGGAAAATTGTTTTCCCAGTTTTAGAAAGTCTGAGAGTTTTGTGCTGCTGATTTCTTGGACTTTATTTGTTACCATTGCTTAGACAGGGGTTTAGGCAAAATCATTTTTACAGGATGTGGCAAAAAAGTGAATAATTGTTTGAGAGTATGGGTTGGGTAGAAAGAGAATGCCATAATGGGACCCAGAGCATCAGGAAGGATTCCAAGAGGTTTTTGGAGGAGACAAAACTGGCTTGCTTGTGCAACTAACAGATCCTTCTCTTGTCATATAATCCCACTGAAATGGTCCCTGTACGTGTATGGCTGGATCATTAGGCCACAAGTACACTAAATTTACTGTGAATAAGGGGGGGCGGGGGGGCTACAAATACTAAAAACTGCCCCCAAAACCCTTAATTGAAAGATTAGCCAAATTTACTATTTATAAGAGTTTTAAAGCCACTTTCTGGAAATATTTTTATGTCCTATTTTCTACTGTACAAATTTGTTATAATATAAAACTTGTTAGCCATGGGGGTGTTTTAAGGCATGAAGGACACTCTATATAACCTCCCCTCTGTCTTCCAGAAGCACCTACATAACTGCAGAAAAATGTAGGTGTTGCATTTCATTGTCCCATTTCAGGTAGAACTTTGTGCAGGGGCATCCTGCTGCAAAGAAGTATCTCATCAGGGACTGGGAAATACCATGAACTGAAAGTACCTCGAGACAGTATTCTGTTTGTACGTCTACAGAAGAGCACATTGGCAAAAGGACACAACAAGTAATTCACTTTCAGCATTCAATGAAGAAGTTACAGGGATAGTGTTTGTTTAGGTGTGGGTGGGGTTTTTTGGTTGGTTGGGTTTGGGATTTTTTTTTGTTTAGTTGGGTTTCTTGTTTTTGCTTTGGGGGGTGGGGTGGTGTTAATCAAGAATTTCTATTTTTATAAAGTTTCCTTTAGGAAGGGAGATTGATTTGTGTGAATGATACTTAGTGGAGACACTTCAAATCCTATATAAATTGATGTGAATTAAATTTCTTTTGAGGATTAATTCCATAATGCAAAAATAGAGAAGTTTTTATGCCAGTTGTTAGCAGGACATTACCAGAATGTAGTCAAGCTCCTGTAAAGAAAACTGAAAACTTAAAGTGAACTTTTTTTTTTATGAATTTGCTCTAGGGTGAAACTTTTGCCATTTCCCTGCTTTGCTATATCCAGGGCAAAAGTGTTTCTGCTTATTCTGGTGGTAGCGTCATGTACATATCTTGCAATCTTCTTTATTAATGGATACCCCAAGTGACCCAGCCTACTGGTCGTAGCAATGGATAAACACTGGGACTCCTGACCATGACTCTTCCATTTGCTCCCTGAACTGGGGCAAGTCACGAGACCCTTCTGGACCTCGGTTTCCCCAGCTGTAAAATAGGGATAACAATACTTTAGTATACGTACCATACAGGAGAGTTGTGAGGTTTACTTAATATCTCTAAGTGTTTTGATATCACTGGATGAAAAGGGCTATACAGTGCTAAAATAGCATTAAGGAAATTAATCACTTAGAAACTAACTTCGTCCATTTAGCAATTCCATAGACTAAACCAGTTGAAAATAATATTAGTGAAAGCTAACCCTAATAACACTTCAGTTGCATCGGTGAAGATATGCAGTTTTAACATTTTGAAAATGGAAATACATTCTTTTGCCCACACTCAGAAATTAACCTTAGAGACAAATACCCTAAACGAAGATACTAAATCTGCCCTTACAAATAAGAATAAGAATACACAGGCAAATCTAGGGGTGTATTTTCAAAGCTTGACCTCTAGTATTTATGTCAATAGTGTGTTTAAAGCACAAATAATTCTGAAAGAGCCTCATACTAAACCAGATCTATTTTTCCTCTTGAGCACTTAATAATACATTAAAAAAAAAAAAAAATCACCTTGATGCTTCACATCCAGCTAAAGGACATGTAGAAAAACAACCTTAGATGAAGATAAGGGAAAATGTTATTTTGTACTATCAACCATTTTTGTCTGTGTTGAAATAATTTCCATCTTATAATAACCACTAGATCAGTAAAATAGCACATGCCTTGATATAGCTACATCGATATACAGCACACCACCAAGTTCCGAGCAAAGGCCAACTAAAAGGTACCATTATACACAGTCGTTGCCATTTTCATGACATTATCCTGTTACCATTGTTCATCCAGATCCCACATTGCATGGCAATGCCTTTAACTTACGGATTTTTAGGTTGTACTAAAAAACACACGTGATCAACTTTAGCACGATGTCTAGAGATGTAGAATAATAATTCTTAGGAGCATACTTATGAGTTCAGTATTTATATCATTGATATTTTCCTAGGCAGCAAAGTATTTTAGTAATATTTAGCATATTTGAACTAGAGGAGAACTAGAGGAGAACAGACTTCCCCTTGCACTCATACTGGGGAAAAGCAGAACAAAACACACCAAGCAGCAGCACTGCCATAGTTCATACTGCCTAACTCAGAGACCACAAATCCATCCCAGTGTGGGATGGAGATGCAGTCCGGCCCTGGGCACCCCAGGGCAGGAACAAACCTGCCTGCCTGCCTTACCATCCCTGCCAAAAGTGGAGTGAGGAGGGAGAATGACCAGGGGTCCCTGGGGAGCAGCCATGGGGCTGAACTCCAGGTCCCCCCTAGGCATGTTGGGGCATCTCCTTGTTTTCTGTCCTCACTGCACAGGGCTGAAACCTCATCTCCCTAATGAGCTGGTGCCTGGGGAAGGTGGCCAAACCAAGCTCACACAAGGGGAGCACTCCTCTGTCCCTCCCTGCGTGAAGTTTGCTCATAGGATTGTAGCATCCAGCCCTGGGCATTTGCTCCACATTTTTTTTTTTTTTCTGGAAAAACGCATGTGCATAAGTAAAGTAGGTTATGACTTACAGTTAATGGCACAGAAAGGAAATTTCTGAACTTTGATTTCAAAAAAAAAGTATTTGATTGATTATAAAATCTCTCACCACACCCCTCCTCCCTGGAAAGGTAATTAAAGCCCTAATTAACTCACATTTTTGACTGGAAAGAGGGTGAGGAGATATTTCTGAATGCTTTCTGATGTTCTCTTTAACCAGCTCTGCATTTAGAACAGTAATGTTCAGCTAATGATGCTTAAAGGCATTTTTCGAGAGTCAACAGTCTTCCCAGCAGCAAAGCAAGCATCAGTGAGAGGTTTTAAATCAATACAGGCCCCCCCAGTTCAGTATCCTTTAGCACTGTACCCGAGAGAAATTTGTCACTCTGCATTTATTTGGCAAACTGTATTTTTAACCTCAGATACTTGCTGTTGCCTGCCTACCAACTCATCCAGCACACTTACCCCCACCCCCCTGAATGATTTTAAACTTTCATTTATTTCTTTAGCAAACTACTAAACACAATTTGTTTCCTCAGTCGGTCAGAACATTTCACACAGAATTTGTCCTTGTCATTGACACTACTCTGGAGAAAAGTATCAGTGATTTGAAATGTGTGGTGTAAGTTTTTAGCTGTTTTAACTTGATGCAGCTCTAATGAAGTGGTTATAAATACTTCATTTAATGGTGATGAAAAAAAAAAAATCCCTGTAGTTTAAAGGATGGCCCTCTCTTAGCCAGTTTCTACTGCTGCTACCATGGATGTAAAACGATGCCACACAAGCAAAGTTTGAGGCCTTTTTGTCTCAAAGTTGCTTTTTAATTTCAGATAAATACACAAGAGTATATATTATTTCTGAAAATAGGTGTATTTTGAAGTTCCCCATTATATGGGACTTAGTTTGTAAACTAAAAATGTGAAGTTACATATGTCTGAGAGAAGCCTTATACCAAGAAGCGTTCTCTACAGTCTACTTTTCTGTATAACATGAAAGTAAGATTATACACGAGTCACATACCTGTGATGCTCTAGCAGTTATTCCAAAAATAAAACTATTTAACACATTAAAAGTTAAGAGCCTTTGGAAATGTCACACTTCATAGATTAGTCTCTTTGTCCTGCAGTCACATGGAATATTTTTTTCCTAGTATGGATCCTAGGAGTTGTCTACTGAACAGTATGCAATAAATCATCAACACGTGTTTTCCAAGTTAAGTGAATTGACATACATTTTCCACTTGCCTTTGCCAACATATTTTAAAATGTGTTGGAATTATCCCCATGCAAAAATCATTCTCTAAGAGATCACTCCACTCCTGATTGGGCTTCAACCCGTATCTCTTTCCCATCTGCAAAACCACTGCTGTCCATTCAGCTTGCTGTATTGCTGAAGTGCTCAGAGGGCTGTTTGAGATCTTAGACATAGGGATGATGGTTGCATTTCTAGGATGAATTTCAAAGGGACAATCGTGTGCAGTTACTAGCTATAGATGATTGATATAAATGTTTACCCCTGTATGAAGTATTTTACAGTTTTACTTGCAGATGTGTATTTATCTTGAGTTATACTTGACATAGAGTTTCTTTCAATTTTTTTTTAATACTATGTGTGTATTTTGGAAACCTTTTTAGATGTTAAAATTTTTGAATGGTTACAAATATTTCTTGTAATACTGAATTGTTATGTTATCTGGAAACTCTTTGCAGTAACTTTTTTGTATATATTTGAGGGCCTTTTTAAAAAAAAGTATTGTTTGTTTTTCGGGGAAAAGTTTTTACAATTTGGAAGCTTTCAGAAGGGCCTTCCTCTCAACTAGGATACTAACAGAGGTAAGAGTTTTCTTAAGTATTTTGCAAAACTAAGGATGTATCCTCAAGAAAATATTTATGGAAGTAATTTACTTTTTTTTTTACAATGCTTTTGTCTGTATAAAGTATGCAACAGAACTACATTAAGAAGGAAATATTGTCTACATAAAATATTATATGAAAGTTGGTACATAATTCTGACAAAAACCTTGCAATTCTTTAAGCCATATTGTTTTTGTTGTCCTTGGATGAAAATATCAGTATTAAGTAACCAATATATTATTCAAGTGCTTAGACTTATATGAAAATGCTTATACTGTTTATTTATGTGTATTTGGGGAAGGATTGCTAGAAAAGCTATCACTAGACATAGAGCAAGTGAGGAGAAAATAACAGTATACCGTCACTTTATGGTCTTGTAAGAGACACAGAAGACACTGAAAGCACCATAGAGACTTGGCTTTCAGAAACTCCGAAGCACAAGTGTTGGTTTTCAAATGGTGGTTCTTTCCTTTCCCATAACCAGAGGGGAAGAGAGTTGTTCAGGACGCTGTTTGACAACTTGACTTTCACAACTCTTTGCAGACTGTGAGCTCAGCTATGCAGTATCGACTACAGCAATAATATCAATCAAAGGATTCAAAAGAAAGGAATGAAGTAGATTATTGTAGGGGGTCATGTTTATTTTAATTAAAACTCATAGCTATATATAATATGCATGTGCACGTATTTGAAGCATTTTTACACTTTACATTTCATGTAGTTTGATTATATTATGAAGGATTGGGTTTTTAGTTTGATATTTTACTGTGCTAAAGTGGGAGGTCTGCCCAACCCTGTACTGGATTTTTGTTTCCTTTAAAAGGTTATTTAGTACAGCACTCACTGCGTTGTGTACTAGTGCTAAAACTAACACTGTATCGTATGAATTTCTTCAGCTTTAAAAAAATTAACCTAATTATTATTACATTTGTTTAGCTGTACCCACTGACCTTGTCAGATTCAGTTGGCGATTTGTATAATTTCTTTTTCTGTAACTGTTAATAAACTTGTACAGCTAAAACAAACAAAACCTATGGACAAAGGCCTCAGAGGTACCAGTTCTGCTTCAGCAATCAAGATGATAGCTTGACGCTCATCTGCTGACTGCATTGCTAAGGAGACTGTAAAACCTCTGTTGTGGATTGTCCATAAAATGGCATTCCGACATGTGCCTTATTTGCTGGGTAGTATACAGCTTTCCTCTAGTATTCTAGCATTTTAATGCTGTATTAAAGTACTGGAAAAAAAAAAAAACAAACCACACAGCAAGAGAGTGGCATGGTTTTCTTGAACTTTCCTTCCTTTGAAGTTTTACTACCAGCTGCACTGGGTTCCCAGTTATGGACTGGCCAGGTGCAGCCTGGTGTTTGTGGTGCAAACCTGCCCCCCAGCATAACTGTGACCCTGACTACATGGAGAAGAGTTCCTCCACTGCAGGTGAGTCCCTGAGCTGCAACAAGCCCGGTCACATCCTGGGTGAGAGCGCCTCATCCAAAGTCTCCTCCACTGGTGGAACAACTTGGATTAACAGTGCCAGGTCTTAGTCTTTAACAGCCTGGTATTGTCTAGCGTTCTTCTGAGGGGAAAAGACACCTATAATCCAAGTACACTTTTATCCTTAAAGTTAGCTAGGAAAGCTTAGGTGCCAGAAAGTTGCTATAATGAAAAACAACATTCATAATTTTTAACTAGATCACTTAGAATTTAGGGGTTTGGATCTAATTAGTTCTTTGTGAACACTAAAAGTTGACAACAACTAAGACCTACTAAATTCTTGTTGCTTATTAGCAATGCTTGTTGCACACCCCTAAAGTTCAGTAACAAGCAGTTTTTCTGTTGAGACTGACAATATAGTTGTGATTGAAAGTTAAAATCAGGATATCATTAAATTAACTTTGGGCTTTAGGTGTCCTGCCTTTAACAGGAGAGATCCCTTTCATTTAAGGCAAACAAAAAAAATTTCATAGGCACAGCAGCACAACGTTCTTCTATGCCCGATCACCCCTGCAAACACAGTGCATTTTTGACACTTGGAGCTCTTTACCAGAGTGACACCATTCACGTGGCATAGCATTTCTGGAAAGCTTTGTGTGCTTTTCTCATTCAGGCTGCATGAGAGAGCAAGAACACATGTGTGCATGTGTACATATATGTGCATCTGTACACATTGTGGGAAGAGGTTGGCCAAAGAATTCTGAAGCCTGGAAAAAAGGGACTAGTTCATCAAATGATGAAAGGCCTCCTCCCAGCTGAGCCCCATTGAAAGGGAACACACATATTCAGTCCTCCCTAATTAAGAAATTATTATCTGAAAACCAAAACATAGCACTCTTCAATACAGAACTTGTCAATAGTGCTCTTCCCATAGCAAGCACAAGCCACAAAGCCAAGTTCAGAGCTGAAATACAACTTTCCACCAGAGCAACTGGGGGCTCCCCAGGTGCCAACAGCTCAGATTTAGCACTCCCCTGAGACCAGAAAAAATGCTGAGTAAACCAACTGCAAAGTCCTAGCTCCCTATTACCACATTTTCTACAGTTCCTCAAAGAGAT
The DNA here is from genome assembly GCA_033439905.1 of Ceryle rudis. Taxonomy (NCBI): domain Eukaryota; kingdom Metazoa; phylum Chordata; class Aves; order Coraciiformes; family Cerylidae; genus Ceryle; species Ceryle rudis. Next base: position 21,056 of record JAAGNO010005946.1, on the reverse strand, counting down.
GAGGAAAACACTCCATAAAGGTTACTATTTTTAAAGTTTGTCACATCACATCAAAACCTCCATCTCGGGTCCCCCCTGTACCTTAGCAGGCATACAAACTAGACCTTAAATCCCAGCTAGGAAGGGCAAACAGTCAGCATGTTATATTTGCAGTCTTTCTCAGGGCCCCATGCACAGGTCATTTAGCATTGCTTTTCTCTAGTATTCAGTTCCTGAACTTAGAAAAACAGATAATTTGCAAACTCCTGTCTCAGTATCACCAGCTATTGGGACCACATCTACTCTCTGAGCACTTTTGTCCTACCGAAAGTAGTGCAGTTGCTCTTCCACAGCACCTGTATCTCAAAAACACTTCAGACAGTAACAAAACCCAGAACACTGGTCTTGACAAAAACCTACCAAAACCTGAATACCAACATAGACAAATACCTCTCACAATCTTGTCACAAACTTTAGGAGGCATTTTTAGTAAGTGAACATGCTGAGAAACACCTACCTCAGTCAGCATTTATTAGGTCTTTCTCCAAAGGGCCAAAAGTGAAGTCGATACAATCACATTCACGAGGAGTTAGAGCACATCCTTGAGTTGTGGCCCAGGTGATCAGAGACAGCCAACACTGTTTTCCAAGAGAAAAGAAAGCCATGAGCCATCCCTGTTTAAAAGCACTGCCCATCCATACACCTCTGTGACTGATGAGGAGGCCACAGATGCAGCAGCAAGCCTGGGCATTCTTTGAAGACTTTTCTTCTAGGCCATGAACTTAGCTAAATGGAAATACAGTAATCACTGATTTTTTTATTTTTTTTTTTGTAATAAAAGGCATGCCAAACTAACCCAACCAAAGCCCATGCCTACAGGGAAAGTAAATCATAGCCAAAACCTTTACAGATGTTTTAAGTAGGGTGAAAGCCAAAGTTTTTCTTTCATTTCATATTCCAGCCTCCTTTTCACCAGATGAGAACATAAACCAGAATGCCAGAACACCATAAGAGAGCTTTCTCTTACACGATTTCTAAACACATCTAAGTTCCAGGTATGGGAAGCTTAACTCTATACAGATTTTCATAAGATTTTCTTACAATTTTGCAACATCCAAACAAGACACAACTCAATGGACTTCCAAAGAGTCAGAGATACTTATGTTCCATTGGATTTCAGCCAGTAAAACTAGGGAAAAAAAGTAATAATGCAGGAAAACATTGCAGAAATAATAGGAAGCAAGAGCTCAAAGCTCACAGTTTGCAACTAAAATGGCAATAAACATACAAATACCACTAGCACGAGGGGAAAAAACCCACCTTTGTCAAGTAAATTCTGATAGAAATTCAGAGCACCACCAGACACAAGCCCCAGAAGAGGCCTCTTTCCCCCCGCCTCTCTTATATTGGCTGCCAGCCCTGATTGCTGGGTGCTCCAGCTGTGCTGGCCAGCTGCAGGGTGGGGGGCAGCAGCCAAGCCCTCCCCAGGTGCAGGCCCTTCTTGTCTGGCTGTGCCTGCTGCAGCACAAACCCAGCGAGCTGAGTCCTCTGCAACAGCAACAGCACCACGAGGAAAAAAGGGCCAAAGGTATTGGTGCCACCAAGAGGATTCCTGACGGGCGGCGGCGAGACAAGGGACAGTTCAAGTCTAGGAGAGACAAATAACTCTCGTTTTAATATTCACACTAATTGAAATCTCAACACGGCTAAGTCTTAGGCAGCTGTAGACATTTCACCGAGGGAATATACAAAAGTAAGCGTTGCTGAACAGACACTTTAACAACGCTCGTCGTAATAAACCAATTCAAACCAGTTCCCAGCATACCCTGCTAAACTTCCCAATGTCTTGGACAGGTTTTGAATACATAGTAGTTGTACAGATCAAGCAATAACTTGCCCAGCTACCTTAGACTAATAAGGTGTGGTTTCTTTGACCAGCTGGCTGACCCATGTGTTTATATTGCTTTAATTAAACCGAGGTAAAAGTGACTGAGTTAAATAAAGACAACCGGTACCCACTTGCACCAGCATCTTTCAGGATTCGAAGAAACTGAACCAACTTCATTAATCTAGTCCTCCCCAGGGAGGTGAACAGCAATTTACTGATTCAGAGCAACAAAAGCCAAACACAAGTAGTGGCCGATGGAGTTCCTGACACTAAGACACCACAAATGGTGCATATTTAATAATAAATTTTAAATTAGCTAGTAAAAGTCAGGAATAAATGTATGGTGGTATTTTGGATAAGTCAACTCAATGATTGGTAAGAAAAAGGCGGATAGTGGATTTAGCAGTAGAGACAGGAAACAAAGAAAAAACATCATTATATGGTCCTTATCACTGTAAAAAGATAAAACAGAAGTCAAAATGATCAGGGATGATGAAAAGAAAGAAATAGTTTCCCTGTGAGAAGAGACTGCAATGAGCCTCCATCTCCTGGAGAAGAGCTCACCGAGAGCAGATGTGCTGGTAGCCTGTAACATAATAAATGACTGAAATAACAGAGGAAATATTCATTGCTTCTAGAAGCAGAGAATTTGCGATAAAAGTATCTGAAGTAACATAATTAAAACAAAAATTTCACACAGCAGACTGATATTCATAGTCATGGGATATTGTAACTATCAAAAGAATACATGAGATCAAAACCAATTACAAAACCACATTTAAAAAAAAATATATATATCCTATAAGGGTTATTAACCACAAAACTGCAACCCTGGCTCAAGAAGTCCCCAAGCACAGACATAGCCAGCAGCAAGAGATACCACCAACAGACGGCTGACTGCCTATGTTTAATATCCTCTTCCTCTGTAAGCTGTTGTTGGACAGAAGATACTGAAGGAGGTGCTGGTCTCATCATTAGGCTGGCCTGAGAGATCTATTTTCTGTGTGATAGTAGGAGCTGCAGTATATGAATGTAAACATACTTTTAGTCCTGTATATAAGCAAACATTTGCATGGCACCCATCAGGCACCTGATGGCTGTTGTGGCAGGCTCAGACATGCCCAGGCAAATACCTATTAGTTCCCCAGCATTCATTCTTTGGAAGAAAACCTTGGGACTCACACTCCGTTGGCCCAATTGTCAGGAAACTAATTAAAGCACCACCATAATTTGTAGTCTACAACTGAATATTGCTCTGCTGTAGCTAGTTTGGTATAGTTTTTGTTTGTTTGTTTAATTCACTGCAGATACTTTTATTTGAAAAGCTGTTCCTAATTAGCTGTGTTTAAAGTTATTTTAAACGCATCCACGCACTGCATTCTTACCCCCTGGGCTACGCCCCTCACTCTTCCTTTCCAAGTGGCAGAACAGGGTTTAGCCCTTGATTAGCCTCACCATATGGTTTGCTGGGGTCACAAAGGAATTTACTGAGTCAAGTAAAATTTCTAAGAGGTGTTTAAGTACATACTAGCATCCTAAAGGTCCAGTAAACAGGTCTCATAAGGGCGAGGTCACAGGCTCTGACTGAGCCACGTGCCGTGCCGTGCCACAACAGGAGGTAGCTGGCCTCTGCTGGGTTTCCATGATGGCTTTTAGCCATGCTACACTATGCCTTTCTACCCACCAAGCCACAGCCAAGGACATCCTGGATTAACGTGGAGGTTGGTTAGCCTGTGCCAATGTTACCCACCTACTGACCTTATATGATGTCTTTAACTCCAGGGGTACAGTTTTACACCCAGACAGCCTCTCATGTTGTTCAGAGCCCTGAGGTGCTCTTATGTGAGTAAAAAAACCACAGGAGCTGTGGGGAAAGCACACGACATGCAGAGCTGGATTGAGAAACACTCTTCAGCTTATCTCTTCTGCCATAAATATCTCTGCCCATCTCTCTGAGAGGGGAGGATATGTCAGTCTGAAGCAGACAGAAATATTCAGACCAAAGGAGTTACATCTGGAGGCTTTTGTGAAATGAGCGTAGCCAAGAGAAGAAAGTGAACTTTTCCTCCCCCAATTTCCTTCCTATTTTGAGTCTTGTACACCTCCCTGCAAGACTTTAGCACAAGGGGAGAAAAAATAGAGACTCAAATAAAGCTTTACAGTCCCGGGAAAGGTGAAGTTCATCCTAAGGTATGTGTGATTTGCTCCCTCAAGGACTGTACTTGTGAAATACGGCTTCGATTATTTTTTTTTTTTTCTTTTAAAATGAGAATTTAATACTCTTCATAAACACGATCTTCTCTTCCAATACCTTACCAGCAAACTTGGCAGATTTCAAAAAGCTTTCTAAATATGAAAAGTAGGGAAAATCTGTGACCTGAGTTCTTTTGTAAAGGTAGACAATACAGCTGGGAGAGTTTATACACCCAGTAATGCACCTATAAACCTCATTAGCACTACTGGCAGGTATTCTTGTTTTCTCAAGTGTTAAAAACGGCTTTTCTTTTAACCCAGGCACTGCCTGGTCTCCAGCATGTCACCAGTCCTTTTCAGAGGTACCCAAGGGAAAAAAAAAAAAGAAATCTGCTATTAATTCACCCCAAAGCTATGCCCTGCTCCCTGGTTCAAACAAACTAAACAAAACAAAATAACTAATCTTCTAAAAACCCCATCTGGTTAAAATGTTTTCAGTGACTGGAATGAGACGTGTATGTTTAGATTACAAAGTTGATCAACTTTGTAATCTAAAGGAGGAGGCTCCTTCACCTATAGATTTAGATTATAATTGATTGCACGTGAAATAACTGGAACTGCAATCTTCGAGTGTCTAGATGCCTCCTACCTCCTCAGTTTCTCTTGCCTTTCTCAATTATTGCCTCTATTTCACAGGGTTTGGTCTGTTGTGACCTCTTTATTTCAAGCCTGTCGTTACGTTATGTGCTTTGAACCACTGCTGGTTTTTGAAAAGCAATATTTTATATTACAATAACATGCTATCTCTTTCCCCTGCCCTTAATAGTGTTCTCACACACATTCCAACCAGCCCCTGCTCCACACCAGCTGTGGCAAAGACAAACACCCTGGTGCCCTCCACTGCCACTGGTACTTCTAAGAAAATTATTTCTACTCCAGTGTTGAGTAATTTTTATAATTTTTAAATGTGAAGCATTTATTTAAGAAACACTGAAAGGGCCTTAAGTTTGTTAGAAGGACATGGAGAAATAACTAGGCCAACTACTCAGGCTTCAAGCAGCACCAAACCCTGGCCACCTCTAGATCGGAAGACAGCAGGTGTGTGCTTGCTGACGGCTATTCCACTGCCCATGTGGGAAGCAAAGCAAGGTCTCTGTAATCAAATTGTGATTGTGGTTTCTGGTCTTTCTCACACAGTCCTGGTCACTGGCTCCAAAAAACAGCCAAATACACCCCATCTGAGACAGAGAGCACTACTTTGCAAGGGGTGGGAGCAGAGTTCTTGGTTGCCCTGTCAGTCCCCAAGTGTGCCCACCTGCAGCTGGGCTATAGCCAAATAATCCGGACCTTTTCTTCCTCCCAGGGCTCCTTCTGTCACTCCGCAGATATCTCAATAGCTCTGGAAGGCTTTCTAATTAGGGATGAATCTGATTTTTCTACCCCATGAATGGCCTGCTTGAAGCCCTTTTGGATTTTTTGGCCAGGTGCAGCCACTGAATCACTCTTCAGGACAGAAAGCCCATTGCCTAGGGGAACACTTTGCTCCCCTGAACCTTAAGTGAAGTGATGCAATGGATTTACAGTGCAGAAAAAAAAAAATAAAATTTAAAAAAATGCCAAACACAGTGAGTCGTGTGTGAAAGTTATCTTCTTGATTTCTCCTTTTAGCACATTTGGCTGCCTAGTGAAAAGGAGCCCAGGACGGAGGTAGCAGACGGGCCTGTAAGATCAGTGCTGGCAAATGCGGAAACTTTTGCAGCCTCTGGCTCTGGCCCCAGCTCGTCCCCACTTTCCATGAATGCCTAATTGAGACAGCCTGGCTTTTTTCCACAGAAGTGGGAGCCAGTTTCCAGGCAGGGCATATGGGTGTATTCTGTAAGTCTTTGCCTTGTAAAGTTTTAGTACCCAAAAAACCCTCCCATCTCCAGTATGATTCAGTTGGCTGGCAAGGAAGCAGCTGGTGGGCAGGGGTGATGGTTATTGCTGTTGGCAGGAGAATCCAGAGGGGAGGAGGGGGGGGTGAGCAGCCCTCTTTTGAAGAAATTATGATGATGGCAATCATCTAATTTTGTATGGAGCATGAAACTCTCTCAGGGTACTACACTAAAGTAACTAAAACTCATATACAGACACAGCAGAGGCATGACAGGCAGTAATGTGAGGGTGAGATTGTAGCCACGGTGGCTGTTCACCCACACCATGAGCTTTGCCCCCGCTGGTTTCCTGAAGGCGACTGAGTCAGTACTAACTTACACCCAGCCTAGACAGACAGCAGTCAGAGAGCACACGGCTGGGACGCTGCCTAGGCTCCCCAACATGCCATGTTCACACTATTCCTTTCTCAGTGGGCCAGACCCCACACCTGCCAAACATAACGTGGAGGATGGAGTGGCCTGGCCTATCGTGGATGTTAGAGTTTTCTATTAATCACGTGGAAATCATTTTGGACAATTAATCATACGGATGAAAGGCCAACTGCCTGCACATATTGTGTGGGGCATGACCTAAAAGCAATCCCAGTGATCAAGATGATGTAGTGTGAAAGCTGGATTAAACAGGTCAAGTAAATTTGGAGCAGCTAAAATAAACTGAACTCTCTTCCAAAACACATGTTGTGCTTGCCACATAATATTGCTGTACTGTGGTAGCATGTCCCAAACCTGCCAAAACTGTGATACGTTTGTTCCAGAGTCACAGTGCCAGAGGGAAAGACTGAAGATGGTTACTTTGGAAACAAGCCAGTCAGAAAGTAGTTCTGCGAAAGTCACAGGCACTCCTGAATGAGCTGCCTGATAAGGTTTTGCACGTCTTTCCTGCAGCCAGCCTGCCCAAATACCCCAAGCCCTAGGAAGGGATCCAGGCTCACACTGAGCAATCAAACGTGAATGAATGTTCTGGGCTTTTGCTCCCCTCTATAAACATTTTCCAACTAGTGGTAAGCTGTTTTGAAAGCCCCCAGCAGCTTGGCTGGGAGCTGGAGACATTTTACAACATCTGGGAATGATTCCCAAATTGCTTCCCCACATACACCTGTACTGAACTGCGTTTGCTGTGAAAGCCAGCCTGAGCTGCCCATGCCCACCCAGGGCCTGGGCAGCATCGCCACTGCCCGGGCTGGCCAATTCTAGCCCAAGCGTGGTTTGTGAGGGTCTGCGGTGTAGAAAGCAGGGGTGGTTAGTGGTGTGAAATGCTCACCATTCCTCTGTGCTGACCTCACTTTGAGCCATCACTGCACACACAGTGCAAAATGCTTTCTTGAAGTGATACGGCTATGTAGGAAAATAAAACAACCCTCATCCGCTCATGGACTGATTACCCAGGCTGAGCATTAATCATACTGGGAACAAAGGGTGTCCAAAGCGAGTTGCAAAAGGGCTTGGATGAACTTCAGCCTTTCCCCATCATGTGGTCCTCCATGGCCACCCCTGCCCAGGTCAGTGCTGTTAGGTCTTCCACACTGTTCTTATTTTATTTTCTAAACATTTAATTGCCATATGCTTTTTATTAACTTTGTTTTTAGTTTGTCTTGGTCATCCCAATCCTTCTGCTACACCAGATAATCAAGAGTTGTCAACAGTAAGCCATTAGATAGTAAAACACAGCACTTGAAAGACAGGAAATGTTAAGGGTCGACATTTCAAGCGCTTTCTTGTACGGAGCCCTGCAACATGTAAAGGGTTTCATCCATCTTGAACTCATCAGTGGAAAAGCATTTTTAGCTTGTATATGTGGTTTCAGCACTGTTCTTTTCTTCAGTATCATTATTAATTGCTAAAGCCCTGCCTGATTTCCAGGGTCTGTGATGGAAAGCGCACATGGCATGAAATTCCTAGAGCAAGAAAAGGTGGCAAGGGCATGCTGCCCAGAAACAGATGGACAACACACGCTTTTTTTTATGTTTCATCTTTATTTCACCATGAGAACTTGCACAGGTACCAAAGTTCACGAGTTTGCAATTAATGTTCTATATACGAAGCATATAAATCCATGGAAAGCTTTGTGAACAAAGGGCAAACTAACAGGAGTAGGTAGAAAAGCTGACCTAGAAACTTGGTGATTCCCACAGAATGGTGTGAGCTGAGAGAAGGAGAGTGCACCGTACAACGTGCTGCCACTGCTGGCATTCACATTTGCCACACTGACAAGTTGGTTGTGTGTGAAACTCCCAGGTACCCAAGCCACCTGCTCAGAGGCAGAGGGGACGGAAAAGGAAAGGTCAACAGACAGAGAAGTTCTGAACCCCAGACTGTTGCTGGAGTTCACAAATGTCCTCTGGCGATAGGGAAGAGAGGGCGTGAGCCTTTGAGCTATGGATTCCTGGGACACCAAGCTGGAAATACCATACTCGGGTAAGAGGGGAATGAAAGCTATTGTAGATAATCAAAGTTTTGGATTCTGTGCTTTGTTTTATATATTTGTCTTCTTTTATACCTATTTTCTAGAAACCCTTGACCTGCAGGCTTACTAAATAACCATTTGCTTTGGTTTAGTGCCAGCCTATTTACCTGGCAGCACAGCATAGAAAAAAGCAAGAGTTGCAAGCAGCCTGGTGACCACGAGGGGTATTTGGGCAGCCCCCGAAAATGTACCCTGACCATCTGCAGAAGATCAAAGGAGAGTTTTTGCTAGCCTTTGGAGGAGTGCTCCTTGGCTGACACAGGCATCCTTCCTGTAAGGAGTGGTGACAGGAAAGCACAGCAGAGAAAACCCAAAGCCTTGTGCAGGGTTTGTTATACATTTATTACGATTTATAAAGCAAGTGTGGTGTCAACTGCAGCATAACAACCCACTGCTTTTCTGAAGTTACACATGTATTTGAAACTATTCCTTAAAAATGACTGAGAAGGTTGGCTTCAGTGCAGCTAAAACCTCTGTGCATCAAGCCTTGTTGGGCATCAACTGTTTTCTCCAGGTGAAGGGCAGACACAGCCCAAATTTCTGAGCCCTGTGGACTGGTCAGGAGGATTTGTAGATTTCACTGACATCAGGGTCAGCCCAGCCAGACTGACTGCTCCTTGGGTATGCCATGGTGTGCCCATGACCAGATGGAAAGGACACAGTGAAACACTGAGAAACAGAGGCTTCCGAGAAACTCTGCCTGCTGCCTCCATTGCATTCACCGTCAGGGATTCACCTTCTGGTCTGGGGACAACTCCAAGTCCCAATCCCCCCGGACCCCAGTGCTGTTCCAGCATCTAGTGCTGGTGCCAATGACTGGAGGATTCCCCAGCTGGGTGACTTTCCAGCCTTGTTCCAGCCACCGGTGCCACGGGACTCCCCACGCCACTGACCACTGCCAGCACTCATTCACTGCAGCAGCGCCAACAGCGAACCCTGCTACTTGGGTATGCATTTTATTTATGTCCAGAAGCATCTTTTGTAAAATGAAACATCTGAGCAGTGTCCTTGCTCTGTGATTATTTTCTTGAGGCTAGGGCAGATTTCTGTGCTGTCATCTTTCTTTGGAAGGCTTTTGCCAGATGACTATACAAGGCTGTGGTGGTACTAAGAGAGCTCAAGGGAGACCTAATGCAGACATCCCCTTAAAAACATTCATTCAGGTATTTAGTCTGCCAGAAATACAACGGTTTTCAAGCTGAACCAGATTTTTAAAGACAAATCTGAACTTTTCTAAACAGGTTAGAGCTTTTCTCTTTCTGAAAAACAAATGGGGCTGGTGATTCAGTACTGCAATTACACTGACAGGCTGCCCAACTTTACACCAGGATACCTATCATTTCAGCACGGCCGAAACTACCAGAGAGGTAACACTGCAGCATGAGGTCAGGCCAGGGCTGAGCATGCCAGTTTCTCCACCTGGTCAGCTCTCCACTGGCCAAGGAAAGAGGTCCAGTGGGGAACGCAGGGGATATGTTCAAGCTCTCCCATGCTGCAGAGAGGAGGAGAGGTAAATCTGTACACTGGAGACTGGCAGAGCACTGGGAATCACCTTTGATGGTCATCTTGCCATCTGGTCACCTTCCTGGTGGTCAAGGTAGCAGCAAGGGTGGCTGGAAGCACCCTGGCAGCAGGGCAGGGCTCCCCCAGCACCCCTGGGGATCTCTAGGGTCTCTGCAGCCCAGGTCCCTGCACAGCGAGGGGTCAGGTCCCCCGAGTGGTCTCTCTTACGAGCATTGAGGTGAGGCTGGCAAGGGGGGACCCTGCTCTGGGCAGCTGGCCAAGGCAAAATCCCCCCAGTCCTGCTTCAGCTTCCCACTCCTTTTGGTAGATGATTCCCACCCCTGACAGACCTTCTGGTATAAATAAGGGACCGCTGCTTTGCAGCTGAGCATCTACAGCACTGACAAAGACCAGATTGCCACCACAGTTATTTCCTCTTGTGAGTAAAAGGGGAAACTGTGGTATCTCACACACCTCTGGGCAGAAATAGCTAACAAGTATCAACTTCTTCATGGCAGACTGCTGCTAATGGCATCTGGGCCCTGCTTTGAGGTGTTAAAATACAAATTTCAAATGCTGTCCTGTGATTTGAAACATATTTACATTTGGGCTGTTTTGGGAAGACTCCTATTCATAAATAGCCCCCTGGTTTGGACGTTGATATCAGTTTTACAGGTCCACCCAGCTTGCAGAGCTCAGGGATGAGACCAAACCATGGCCTTACTCACTATCAGGCTACTTGTGCAACACAAACATGCACAAATTAACATCTCCAGACATCTCCAAGAGCAATGGAAACTAATAATTCTTTTGGACAGGATGGATTTCCTGCTGAATTTAATAACAACAGTTGGAGACAACCGTCTGGATACTTGCTGCTTTGAGATAACCAGCCAGTAAAATAACTGTGGTGATTTTCCTTGCAGAAAATTCATATGTGACAGCCAGACGTGTACACTCTTATTTCTAGTCATCTTTGTGTATATTTATAGACCTCTCATCAGAAAAAATGCTTAAGATGAAGGAATAAAACTCAAGACAGCCCACTATCAGCAAGTTTTCTTTTTATGAGGTTTTCAAAGCTACACTGAATTTCAGGGCTCTGTGTTGAGGCATTCACAAGATCTGCATTTGGCACCCAGTTCCCTTTGAATTCAGCGGAAGGTGGGAGTCTAAATCCCTTCAGGACCTTCAAATGCCCCAGTTTTTGTCTGCAGTGGCATAATAAAAAGAGGGGGCGGGGGGGAGGGAGAGTAACTCCTCCAAGAACAGTCTGAGAGCAGGAGCAGAAAGAAATGATAAGAAGTGCTGGGAAGCCAAGATTCACATCAGGAAAGAGGGGTCTTAATGCAGAGGCCAAAAGGGAGCATTAAAGCATCTGTTCTGACAGTTCGTATGCTCAGACAGTTACTCTCATATTTAGCCTAATAACGCTTCTGGCACGTCTTCTAAGAGAGGCATTTCATCTTGCCTGGAAGACCTGCATCAGTTTGGTGGCTTGGTCCAAAGCTAATCGTTCTCACTGGTCAGACATGCATCCTCATTTCCTATTTTTGTTTGCACACCTCAGATTCCAGGTGTTGCATCTTTTCATGCTTTCATATGGTAAAATAAGTACCTGGTAATTCTTTTGTTTCCCACATTCCACTCATATAGTGTAATCAAGTAATTCTTAGTCCTTTCCCTCTCCCCTTTTATTTTCTTTGAAGCTAAGAAGTCTGTCTTTATAAGGGAGTTTCTTCTAGTCCCAACAATTTCGGTGGCCCTGTTCTGCAACTTGCTTAGCTTTTCTACATCTTCTGAAAACGTTCCCTGAACCACCCAGAGCATTCCTTTGTTTGTCTCTCCTTTTTCAAAAGTAGAGCTTCTCCCTCTTACTGCCTCCCACCCCCAGCAATTGCAGCAACCCTTTTGCCAGAACACCGAAATGGAAGCTTGTGGAGAGTTCAGCACCCGCTGCAGCCCTTAGCTCCAGCAAATGTGCAGGATTTAGGGTGCAATATCCACTCTATCCTTACGTGCTGCCTCTGCGGTCTCAGAAGTATAGCTTTGGAGTTGGCTAAATAAAAACCACTTTTGTAGCCACAAACTCATCAAGTGACCCCTGTTGCTGTGCCTGACTTTCCTGGTATCATCATTATCTCTTTATCAGCATTCTGTTCCTAAGTTTTCCCAGCAGTAATCTTATATTTGTATTGATGAAAAGGATTAATTAGGAATCTGTTTAGAAGCCCCAAACCTTGTGAAATGTCCCTGACTGCGCGTACCACTCCCTTCCCCTCCCAGTTTGGTGACTACTTCAGGAGAGCTAGCGAGTAGCAAATCTCAACTTGCCTCTTGGGTGCTTTATTGATTTTACAGTTATTTTTTTTATGGAACAGAAAGCCATGGTGCCCTAAGTCACGTGTGGTACAGAAGGTGAAGCACATTATGTTATACCTTTGATTTTACCAGCCAAATCTGTAATGTCCTGCAAGCCTGCAGCCTGGATTCCCCTGGTTTTAGGTGCTGCATGGACAGCACAGATGGGGGAGCACAGGGAAGAGGTCAGGAACCACGCTGGGCTGCACAGCCCGAGCCATCGCGTTCGCTGCTGAGGTTCGTTTTTGCCAATTATGTCACACTTCTGCCATTGAGGACCATTTCTAATCCATTTCACTTGCTATTTGCATGGGTACTGGGTACATCAGCTACTGGGGAAAAAACAAATGTAAACCCTGTCTTTGGAATTCTGTCACAAACTTTTGTCCCTGCTGCTGCCTGCTCCACCTGGGGAGAGGCACACTCCCTATGTCCTTCCCAGTGCAGCCACAGTCTCTGTGCTCCCTTCGGACTGTAGGATAGGAAAGCTACGGGGTTTCTGCTCTCCTGTATCTCCCACTTGCGGTGGTACCAGAGCCATAGGTCCCGGCAGTCCCTGGGCAGGGATGCATCAGCCTGTGTGTACCTCAGCATCGCCTAGTCCTTGTGGGGCCCTGGGTGGAGGTCATCTCCCTGGGACACAGCTGTATTTTGGGTGGGTGTGAAGGGCAGACAAGCCCGTCTAATCCTGGATATGTAACAAGTATGAGTTCATTAGGAGCAACTGCAGTTGCAGCCCAGCCTTCCTCCTCTACCAAGACAAACTCCAGCAGCATGATGTGCTTTAAGACAAATGAACTGGCTTCTCCTAGGAAAGCTTCTAAAAACTAATGGTGCTGGAGGGAAAGCATAGCTTAAAGGAATTAAACTTGATTCCAACCTGACCACAATCCAAAGAGAAAAATTAATTTAGTTTTAAATGCTAGATTTATTTATTTTTGGTTACTGAAGCAAGGCTCTAAGCTCAATCATCATCTCTTTTACTGGGCCCTCACCCACTACAGTCAGAAAGATTCCTTTTACAGCTTTTATTTCTTTCTTTTTTCTGACAAGGGTTACTTTCCCCTGAACTTTCCTATGCTGAACTGATGGAAAAGTTTATTGGGAAGAAAAAACAAAACAAAACAAAAAACACCACCACCACACACACACACACACACACACACACACAAACCCACCAAACCAACCAAACAACCAACAAACCAAAATAAAACAAAACAAAAACACAACAACAAAAAAACAAACAACAAAGAAATCTCTAACAGAGGCTGGCAGGGAAGCCCAATAACAGACCAGCACATTTTCCTCAAAACTAATCCTTCCTGCCAGGCCATTTAGAGACACCTTTGCCAAATTACAAACCCTCCAGGAAACATCCAGTCCGTGAATGTTCTTTGGTCTGTCTTTGGTACAAAAGGATCTCACTAGGTCAATAGAAACCATTGTTATTGCAAATCAAGGCTTATAGGTGTCATTTTAATCACTGCAAACACTTCCCTTTGCTTTACAAAACCCTCGAAGTGATTCAGCCCTATCGTGAGTAGCTGCTTCTAGCTGAAGCCATTCATTTATCACTAGAGATTCCTATCTCTCCCCAAACTGCAGCCGAATCTGTAGCCTGGGCGAGCAGTAAAGCCAGCGGTGGCTTATCTGCAGGAAGGGCTGGCCAGACTCTGCTCACCCTGGGGCTGTGTCCTCTGAGCTCAAAACTTAGCTCAGTGTCTTACCATAGCAAAAAAAAAAATAAAGACAATATATAAACACTGGAGAGACAGGTTACCTCTGTTTAAACAAACTCTCCCTGTGGGACTTGTGAAGATAAAAAGCAGCCATCGTTATGTGTTGCCCCAGATGACCATCTTTAACCGAATGGTGAGGCTAAACTGTAGTGGGCTGGTATGTGGGCTGCAGTGCTCAGGGTAGGGTAAGAGCTGCCACAGACCCTCTCCCATGTCTTGGTGGAGGTGCCACCAAGAGCAAGACCTTAGCAACAACCACCTGGTGGCCTAAAGCTCGTCCTGATCAGGCAGCTCCCAGGGAAACCCCAGCACCAGCAGCGTGCCGTTATGGTTAGCAGGGGGCACTGTGGCACAGGCAGATCCTGGTTTGACCACATTGCAGCCCAGCAGTTTGCTAACCCCTGGCAGCTACAGCAGGAACACAAAGCACAAAAAACAGCTCCCCAACATGCCAAGTCAGCAGTTTTCTTATCGGAGAAGACTGAAAAACAGGGCTCTGAAATATAGTGGGAGAGCTTCCCACTAACCATCAACTACCAGGCCTTTATTTATAACTTATAACAGTAATCACATTTCAAATCTGTCCAAGAAGGTCTGCTTTGAGTTTTTTAAGCTATGAATTTTGTTACTAAAAAACTGCTGTATTAAGCATGAATGCTGATTACTAAAATGCAAAGCCAATAAAAATGATCCAAAGGACAACATTCCTTAATGGAGACCATAAAATACAAGGACAAGGGAAAGACAATTTGGAACAAAGTGATGGGAGATTAATACCTTGTACTGCCAGGTACTTTTACAAATGGAATAAATCACATCAATGGACCTAAGAAAAATTTAAAATAACATACTTTCCAACTCATCATTGATCATGTACGCTTGGGAAGAGTTTCAAGCAGGATTGAGTTTTAGTCCTCAAACACTGATAACTACACTGGGCATCTTGCCTTTAGCATTAGGGGGCAAGGAGTTACCCCATGACCCTAATGGCTTTGCATGTCCAGGTGCAGGGATTTTTGTTCATGTGGAGAACTAGGAGAGATGAGAACTTGCCTACTATTGTGTTGGGCTTGGTTTTGTTTTAAACACTAGAGACCAGTTCTCAAAAGCTGCAGGGTTTGGATGCAGCCATTCAGACATAGTCAGGCAGAGGTTTGGTCTAGGTCCATTTCGAGTTTTAATAAACCAGTGGCTGTAATAAAGGACAAGGAACTTGAAAATGTGCAGGGCTAAGATATAATATTTTATAGTTCATCCCGCAAGGCAGAAAGTTGATATCTTGCTAACGCATATTAGAGGTTGTTGGAAAGTTTCCAAAAATAAAGGACCTAGCTTATTATTTTTGTTTTTATTCATTCTGCTCTACAGTCTGTGGTTTTGGTTTTTCCAGCTTTCCATTGCACTATGCCAGCTAGTACAAAAATATGTGTAAAATGCTGTCTGTCCTCATTTATGCTGGTGGTCTGCTGGTAGCGATGAAGCCATCTCTACACTGGGACCCTAACACTGAGATGTCCGAGCTATAAGACTACAGAAAAAAGCTAAGAAATAACTGATTATAAACTGTTTCCCCAGGAGGAAAGTGTCTTGTCCTAATAAATTACACCGGATTGGAAAAGGATAAAAATTTCACTATTAACAGTAAGACATTGATCTATATTAGCTTGAGGATCAATTGCACCACATGGGCACAAGTAATTTTTCCTGGTGTTTTTTCCCACTTTGTGACCACCACCATTTCCCAGCACATCCCACTTAGGTGCCTAAACAGCAAGGAATGAGCCAGAGACACCTGGGGTGGGGATAGAATCAGCTTCAGCAATCCAGTCAGCAGGGAACTGGCTCAGCAGATGAACAATGTCAAATGCAGACAAGATCAGAACTAGTTTATCATCCAGTCTCACATTTCTGCCAGGTTTTGAGAGCATGACTGAGGAATACATGTTGAAGCTATGACTTTAGAGACAGGAACACTGAAATAATAAAACAGGGAGAAATTCAGGATAACAAATTACATCAGTGGAACAGGAAAAAAATTGGGGTCTTGTTAGGCCCAGGACCTTAGTCAGCACTGACACGATGGGGTAATATTATTTTAAGCCTTGGACTCCCTGATACAGAGTTCAGTCTGCGCTTTGAGGGGCCCTGCTCTTGACAAACAACAGGGAACAAACCTACATTATCTGCAGGCTGTTAGCAGCCATTGGAGAACTGTTAGCTTCATTGCTGAGGAACCGAGGCAGCTTCTGGGCAGACAACGCTGGCACAGGCCATCCTCTAAATGCCCGAGAAGGGGGGAAAAAGAAACTGAGTTCTCTTAAGCAGGACAATAATGATCGCAGCTGCAGTCCCACTGAAAGCAAGGCAGAGCCCTTAGGCTGTCAGTTTAAGGTCTGTTTAAAGGCTTAGGAGGCAGTGCTGCCACATACTATTTCTGCAGAAGCCTGCCAGCTGAACAGGAACCACCAGCCCATCTCCCAGGGTGACCCCCAGCCCCACTGGGAAATCCTCATCCCTGTGGCTTTGTGCCAGCTCAAGCTGGACAGGAGGGATGGAAAGGCTCTTACCTGACAGGTCATCAGGACCCCTTGCCCTGGGCAAAAGGGATGGCTCAGGCGGTGTGAAGAATCCCTGAGCCAGCTCTGGCAGGAGGAATGGGGACCTGGGGATGGAAAAGTTTGCAGCCCCGTAGCCACTGGAGGTAGCCGTGTGCTCTGTTCCCATTTCCCCCCCGGCTGCAGGCTCAGATACACAGCTGATTGCCCAGCTCACATCAGTGCCCTCAGCTTTTCAATTTTGTGTCTTCTAAAATACGTTGGTTTACAGATTTTTTTTTTTTTTCCTGAAATACTGTACTGGTTCCTCTTCTATAGATATATATCTGGTCGGTTTTTTTCTTTTTTCTCTATTCTAACGTACTGCATCCACATTGAGTAGTTTTGGTTTCAGAATTGTTTATGTTTCACTGACCCACCTGGCACTTTGCTGCATGTTACCGCAGCTTTGTCTCTCTTTAATCTCACGCCCCTGCTCTTTCACCTGTGCTTTGAGTTTAGAAAGCAAAGAAAACAGAAAGTGGAAGGAATACATTATTCTGCCCCTATGATGCAGGATGCTGCTGTCGCACATCAGGTGTGACATTGGCTGCAAAGGACATCCTTGCCTCTGCTGCTGGTGGGTGAAGGTGCCCCCTGCCACCCTGCTCCTCAGACAGCTATGGAAGGAGTTGATATAAACCTCATTAACTGGGACATTAATTAAATAGGAGCAGGAATATCAGCAGCAGCTGGGAAACACTGCTGTGCCGCCCACAGGCAAAGGTAACTGGCCCCCAGATCCCTCCATGCCTGCTGCCTCCTCCACCTTTCTCAGGAATTGGATCTTAATGGCAGAGAGAAGTGTTAGCTGCAAACTTTGAGAGTCACATTTTTGAGTGTGGCCAAGAAGCAGGGTTATAGAATTAGGGGCCAGACAAAGGTTTTGGTTTCACAGTGCAGCAAGACCCCACAGGAAGGGCATGTCATCCAGCCATCAGGGTACAGTTTGGCCGCCCTCTCTTGCGAATTGCGTGCTGAAAAAGATAGTGGTTTATAACTCTGCTTAAGGCAATCCAGGCCAGGATGGGTTCTGGAAAATTGTTTCATGTTATTGTGAAAAAAGAAAAGAGCCTTTCCTTTTGTTTCGTCATGAAGGAAACAGTGTTGAAAAGGTGGAGAAGAGCAAGACATAATTATCTTCCCCACTGTTCCATAGCAACTTTTATGCATTTTGTAACTAACCACTATTTAACCCTCCAGTTCACCACAGAAATGAAGTCACCCTTACAACTAAAAGACGTATCTAGCTTTCCTTCATTATGCACTCCTGCATCGGTGTGCATGAATACTATTTTCCAAAATCCAAGGGCATCAAACTACTTTTCCAGGGGCTTCAAAACATCTGGAAAAGAAACAGAATGAGAACACTGGAAAAATTAACTCCTTTGCCTTGACCAACATGACACAGTCAGTTCCAACAAGTGGTTTGTAACAACAGCTACCCCAGAGGTGGCCGATCTACTGCTGAGCTCCCCTTTTGCTGTCTCGTGTTTTTGAGCTCTCGAGCTTTGTGCAATCCTGCTCACCCTGCAGTCAGAGGAAAGCACTTGACAGAGGGTGGAGCTTCTTTTCCTACATTTTAAATAATAGTTGCACCTCTTTTGGCTTCAGTGATTTGGGATCAGTACTTCCAACCAGATGGGCCAGATTTCCCACAGAGGGACAAGCCTGCAACCCAAAAGGATGTGGGAGCACTGCATCCATGTCCACCTTTGCTCTCCAAAGGTGACTTAGTGACATGAGCCTGAGAGCTGCAGCCATGGCTGCTCTCCTACTCTGCACAGGCAGGTGGGAGCAGTGCAGGTTGAAGGCAGATGCCCTGAGCCCCCCCATCCTCCTCCGCTGGAGACACAGCTGCTGCACGAGGGGCACAAACTGGGGATGGTCAGCAAACACCACACATGTCTGGAGTTCAGTTTCCCAACCTACATGAGCCTTCACTGGTAAGTTTACTGTAAAAAAGATGGTATTAAGGCATGATTTCAGGTGGGTGACCCACAGGCAGGTACAGGAATGCTGTGCTCTCGCTGCAGACTGCGGGAGTTACTTTGGTACAGGGCAAGATCCAGCTGGACATTGGAAGGAGTGCATCTTCAGGCACCACAATACCTGTGTAAGGAGAGCACAAGCAGCAGCACATGTGTTGACAGTGTCCTGTGAAAACCTGCCCAGCTGCACCGCCCCCCCCGGTGGCAGCATTGCCACCATCACATCCCTCTGCCCATGCCATATTTGCTTGGCCCCACAGCCAGCCCGGCAGCTGGGGAAGGAAAACCAGCAACAGGCACAATCTCCATCTTACAGCACCCTGGGGGGAGCAGCACCTGCAGGGCCACCAGCCTGCAGCCCTGAACCCAGCCCTACCTTCAGAACCTCATGGCTGTTGGTCCCACAGCTGCGAGCACTCTGCTGTATCGGGAGGGGCGGGGAGGACAGCCACACTTTCAGAGAGCAGATCTTGTGCCTGGGATTCTGCCACACCAGGGCAGGGATGCCAGAGCTGTGGCCAAATCTTCCAGCAGTGGGATAAAGGGCAGCTTTCTTCAGGTTTCGTCCAGAGGGTGGAGGAAGTAGATATCTCAGGAGCCTGAGCTGCACAGCCTCACATCAGGAGCCAAGGAAGAGTTGCCTCTGCAGCTCCCCTGCTCTGAACTCTGTTGCTTGACATCACCGACTGTGTGCAGAGGAGAGCGGGTGATGGCAACAGCAAGGAGAGAGGCGTCTGAGCCAAAGGGCTATTTTTTCAGGCAGCTTTGTGCTGGGAGCCGTTTGACCTGGTGTATGAACACTGTGCCCTCCAAAGTCAGCCCCAGCTCCTGATCCAAGGTGCTGCCACAGACCAACAGCAATCTTAAAGGCTTCTCTTGTCAGCCATGGGTAATTAATGCTTGCGGCGCCTGTCCGGGCGGCAATCTGCGTTGTTTCCCCATTGTGCAGGGCCAGCCTATTGTTTGCATACACCAGTGAGTCAAGGGGCCAGGGGTTAGTGGGTTAACAACTATGTAACGTCATGCTGCACTCAGGGTGGGGGACAGGGCTGTAGCTCCGTGTTTGGGTGTAACTGTGTGCTGGCCCCAAGCTATAACCCTTTCACCCCTGCCCAGCCAGCCTGCCTTGGCTCTGCTCTATGCTCCTCCCACAAGCTGTACAACCCTGTACCAAAAAAGACTCAGACTAAAACATGCAAAGCTTGAGCTTCTGCAGTTTAAGCAAGGAAACATTCTTAAAAAAAAAAAAAAAAAAAAAGGCAGCAAAAGCATTTATAGGATCCTGGCAACATAAGCAAAGCACGTGACAGGCTGCGAGGCCGAGGCTGTGTGCTGGCATCCCCCAGTTTTTAATGTACAGAATCACGCAGCTTTCTCCAAGGACACTTTGCACTTTGTTTGGCCTTGGCAACCATCAAGTTAATAGCAACACTGCTTCCAAAAAAATAAAATCCTAACCAAACGCTGACTTTTGGCTGGGGGAAAAAAAACAACCCAAAGACACTGCATCATTTGGAGCGTGCACTGTTTAGTACTAATGCAAAATTTATTGCTCCAGCAAAGCCCAAACACTAGCAGCTGCTGCCTCCCCCTCACACTCCTCCGCATCTCTGAGGACCATCTCGTGTCAGTCCTGCCAGTGGTGGGGTCGGAGCAACGAGTCCTCAGAGAGCTGCGTGAGCTCGGCGCAGGCTCCTCCATGGGCCGGGGTCCTGGCGCTGGGGCTGCCACACGTCGCTAACAGCTCAGCCCTGGCAGTGCTTCTTACTAGACACACACCAGCGACACAAAAGCCTCTCTGGAGGAAACTGCAACCAGCCGGGGATGAGGTAGGAGTAGAGGGGGAGAGAGTGAGCAGGAAAACCACAAGACACTTGCGCCTGCTAAAAATGATTTCCACCTAGTAATTTTAGCAGCTGTTGTGTTCCTCTGCCTACCTTCCTGGATGAATTTTAAGTAGGAGGTGAGTGAAAATGAGAATGGTGACAGAGTTTTTCCCCCCAAACCTCTGTGTCTGCACATTTTTAACTTCTCCCTGACCCCATCTGAAAGACCCAGTCAGTTATTTTCCCCAGTTACATGGTTTTTGTCCTGGCTGGTATAAAGAACCGGGAAGTCACACCAAAGTTTTTCAAAGGTGGTTAGAAGTAGTGACCCAATGGAGGAGGACGGAGCTGCACCAGCACCCACTGCTCCAGCCCCGCACCCCAGCCCGTGTGGTCTGCCCGGCCCATCTCAGACCTCCCACTTCAGGATATGGAAAAGAAATAAAGTGTCCTAATAAATAATAAACACTATGAAGCCATTGCTCCTTCCTGCCTGGAGAGGGATGGTTTCTCTCCAGCATGTGCTGGGGTGGACCTCAGCAATGCCCTGCCTCTGGGTGGAGGTGGCCCTGAGGAGCAGCAGC
>JAAGNO010005945.1:47744-61592 GCA_033439905.1 Ceryle rudis | reverse complement strand
AAACAGATTTCTCCTCAATCTATTTTCCTAGAACTTTTAAAACCACCTTTCATATCTAAGGCATAGAAGAAATATAGAACAACTATCTAGACATGAATATGATATGAAAAGAAATAACAATGTTTATATAAAGTAAGAATATTACTGTTTCCAATCTCAATGTTTTGCAGAAATCAAAATCATTCTGTTAATATTATGTAAGGTATTGTAGTACTATTTATAATACTGCAGTATTTTATATCTTCAGTGTTATGGTATTAAAAATTAAAGCTGTGATTTTCCAGTAATTTGTATTGATATGTACAAATGTCTTTTAAATATTTATTTTCAGCTAATGACAAGATAAGAGAAATAAGAGCAATACAAAATGATTTATAAATACTTTTAAAATAAATATGAAATACGTTTGAAAACAAAGTTGTCTTGAACTTTTTAAAAATTGGACTATTGCATAATTACTATAAAATTTTCCATATTTTTTTTTTCCAAAAGAACCCTACAAATCACCAGAAATAAAAATGGTAATGTGTATGGGGGGGTGTTGTGTTTGATGTTTCCATTTCATTTGGTTTGGGTGGGTCTTTTGTAAGGGCAGTAAATTAGTTTAATCCAACACGTTTCACAAATATAGGAGATATTAATGAAATATTTCTTTTTGGTTGCCTTTTTTTTTTTTGGCTTTTTTTTTGCAATGGTTATTTTGACCGAAATAGTTTTGCTCTATCAGCCCAGAACTCAAACACACCAAATCCTAGTTATATAAGAATGTATAAATTTAACTGGTAATATAGCAATTTTATAGATTTCAACAGAACTCTCTTCACATGGTTTTAGTGTGTAAACTTTTGTAGGACTCGAAGATAGTGAAGAAGGATTGTTTCTTTCCCAGGAGAATTCATTCAAGTGCAATTAAATTATCCTACATTGTTATTTTCTCTGTAAATGAGGCACTACAGGGTAGTATCATAACACTGCATATTCCAGGAAATAGGAACAAAAATGTTCTTCCATCTCTAGATAAGTAATGTTCCATACTGTATGTGGCAAGTGCATCTCATTCCTTAAGTATTTTTCATGTGCTGCAATATTTTTAAAAATACATTTACTGATTAAAAATTATTTACCAACAGTATCCTGTAATTCCATTCTTTTCCCTGTTGCATCCATTTTTCATTTTGAACATAACCAAGGACTACTGGAGAGAATGACACTCTAAAGTACACAAATTCCAGGTCTTATCCTTTTTTAGCCCATCTGTGGAATACACCAGGTATAGCAGAGTCCTGCCACACATTTCTGTTCCTTCTGCTTCTGTATGTATAAGGAAAGAAAAATATAGAAACGATGTTACCATGGGCTTTGAGTCTTAATGCAAAATATTGCTTGGTTTAGATCCTTTGGAGCCATGATTTCAACGGTTTAGTTGATCCACTAAGTTTTTTATTGTCCCATAAAGGCACACCTCTTCTAAGTGGGTACCACAGAAAAGACTTCCAGAAACAACTTGGTCTGAAGTGGAAGCAAGCAGTGATGGCATCCATCTGTGGTTTGCAGCAGTCACTGCTCTCTGTGTGTTGGTGCACCTCTGTAGGTTGCTTCAAATGATGTTCAGAGCAGGAATCCTTCACATCACTGTCCCCCTTCGGATATCTTGACACTCATCATCCATTTTAATATTTTGTTACTGTGTTAATTCTCATTTTCTTTGTTCAGTAACTCTAATATAAAACAATACAGACGTCAGGACTGTGGGATTATTCCTTGATACCATCAGCTTTTTCCTTAAGGAGACAAGATGTAAACGTTTAAAAAATGGTCAGCTGAAAGTAAAATTGCTGCTTCTCTTCCACCTGTAGGAGAGAAATTAGAATGCAGGTCCTGTATAGCTTAGAGATACCAGTGCAAAGTGGGGAGAGACACATACAATTTGCTGCTCAAAATCCCAGAGCTGTCATTCTCACAGCTAGTGGAGAGGAGAGGGAATTCCCCAAATCTCTTCCAATTCCAAGGTTGGACTACTACAAAGCAAACTGGATTTAGTACCTAACTGATAAATAAAAAGGATATGTCCACTTTAGCGTTTTTGCCTGAATCTGGAGCACACTAAAGCAAGTATCCTAGCTATCCTCATATACTGGGCTTTGTTTCTCATTGTGTGGAGGACTCAGAGTGGACAAACTGAATTTTGTGCATTCTCAAATTAAATCTAAAGCACTCTAGCTGCTGAGGACACTTAGTGCATGGGCCCAGGCTGAAAAGAGTTCCAATCAAAGCATCCTGAAACACATACAGCATGGACATAAAGTTCTCAGCACCATCTGGTGATTTCTGCAGAGATGCTCCCTATAATTCCTAATGAACGCAGAAATGATGAGAGAGCATCTGGATCTCCCCTGTAGTTCATTAGAGAGAATTTAGTTTTACTTTGCCCTCTGATTTACTTTCTTATTCAGCAATATGTGGTACAGCTGAGGAAATATTGCCAGACAATCGTATATATTTTTTCTAGATTTCTATTCTCTTTTTTTTGACATAAGGATAAGGAATATTTGTATATTTAACTGAAAGCCTGATTGCAAGACAGGATGTTGAGATTCTATTCATAGATCTGTAAAACTTTTTGGAAGACGAACTTGTTTGACAGCAACAAAGTTTTTAATCTATAAAAAGAATCATAATACTTGTCTAGCCTATAAGGATTCTGTGAGGATGAATAAATGAATGTTGAAATTACCGTAATGAGAGACATAGTAAGTCCACACAAAATGAAAATTTAAATTTTGTATTTATCTTTCCTCATCTGTATTTAGGCAAACCTGAATAGGAAAAAATCTATCTGCAAGCTGTTAGAAGTAAGCAGATAATTCAGATGACAAGAATTTCAAAGAGAAGAACGACTTTTGTCAGATTATTATGTAGACAGAACAGTTAGAAGTCCAAAAATTAAGGAATGCTCTGGAATTTATGAATATAGAACTAACTTTTTTAAAACCAAAACAGTGAATACTGCTTAAGTATTTGACATAATAGTAGTATCTACCTTCAGGAACATATTTTGGGCTTCTAAACTTGCACAGCATGGAATTGTCTCCCTCTGTCTTACCTAAGTACTGGAACTGTGCAGGATTTTGTACACAGCTTATATTGTACCTTAACTATCACGATGACTGGGACTGTTCCAGCATGGGGGGCCAAATGGTCCCCAGGTGTGTGTCAAGCAAGAGATCTCCTTGTGGACAAGTGAGAGCAGTAGGCCATGCTCTCCAGTTACGTTGGTGAGACAGAAAGCAGAACTGTTGGAGAAGCTAGTTAGCAGGGTTTGCACAATGCTATGTCAGAGATTAAATGCTCTGCAGTGCTGAGAGCTTGACTGAAGGGAATAGCTGACTGTCTGAGACAAATATACCCATACACAACTACAGCGGGGGTTTTGATCCTGTTGTGGGCCATGCGTTTGAAAGCTAGGCACAGTTGTGTCCAAAAAGTACATGACAAAGATTTTCATAAGACATTGGACACTTAAGTAAATGTTTCTTCATGAAAACAAAACCTAAAAAATTCCTGACCAGTGCCTGAAGCACAGTTGTATTTTGGATTTTTTGGAGATGCAGAGTATCTGCTCTTTTTTTAAAAAAAATTATTATTTGCATGATAATATTTAGACAAATGTCAAATTTCTGAAGGTTTCAACATTAAGAACTTCTTAAGAAATTTCTTCTGAGTGGGTTTGGTTTTTTTTTTTTCTGTTACTGAAGGAGCTGAACTGATATTTTTACTGTGATACCTTTGAGCAACACTCTTATAAACATGTTTACAATTTACCTATTTTCTCTCCTTCTGTGACTCTGGATGGAGTTTTCTCTGTTGTAAGCAACATTGTAAGCAATGAGTGTTGTAACATGATGGAGGCTATGTTATGCTATTGCATTTATACATATCAGCATACACATGGAAACATTCAAGATCAACTCCAGATCTGTGGAAGCCTGGATATATGAGATAGTGTCATTTGGAAAACTAATTATAAAGTCTTGTCATTAAGTCCTTAATGATGTTGGACAGAATCTGTTCAACTGTCTGTCACTCTACAGCTGAGCACATCAAGCCCTGGACCAAGCAAGCAAGAAGGACAGTAAGAATACCTTTTGCCATCTGAAGGGTATTAAGGACTTCACTACTTTTTGGGCAAAGGGCTCCTACTTTGTAACTGTGAAGACTGAATATCAGCAGTATTTCAGGTGGAATACAAGCAGAGATGTTCCTTTATCTCCACAAACCTACCCAATAGTATTTCAAAGGAGACATATCACTGCTACCTAAGATCATCTGGGCATGCAACTAGGTGGAATTCAGCATCCTAAAAGGTGTTCATTTTCCTACTTTGCTTTTAGTAAAGTCCATACAAATCTAACCATCATTTTAGTTCTAGTGGTTCTTGAAATTTTCACTCAGAAATTAATAAAATTAATATAATAAATTCTAATAAAACTGAATTGCAGATCTTAGCTGATATTAGTAAGGGTAAATACTGTCTTTACTGACATAATTTTAACTTGTGTCACAAAGCTGTCTACTGATTACAAGTTTTGTTTTACAATAGGTGTAGTGTTCTGACCTGCTGGTATCTGACACACTGTGGCAATCTAGTGTTTATGTTGAATTTGACATACAATTGCATCAATATCCTCAGCTGAAAATGTAGAGTCCCAGAAGATTGTTATATTTTATTCTGATAAATGTAATATATTTTAAGTGGCAGTCTTCACAGGTTCACAACTAAAATATACCTTTGATTTAAAAAGCTGGAAGACTTACTTTCCTTACAACAAGAATTAATGAAATTGAGCTGTCCTCTGTTGTGACTTGTCAGAATTAGACACCTTTACTACCTTGGAAAAAAATGGAAAGATTCTTACAATAAAATCCATCTGTCTTTAAGTACTAAAAATCAGCAGATATGGAAATTACAGGTCACCATACTGCTGTGTGTATGGATTTTGGCTGCCTCATTAACTCTGAACACCAAAGAAGAAAAAGTGCCTGGTTTATAGCACAAAGTATTCCAGTGCTAACACTTTTTTGATGGTATTAGAGTAACAGATAGGAAAGGAAAGTTGTATTAATTTAAACTTTAAAGCAATACTTGACTCATGAAACAGTGTATAAAGCCTGTTAAATTATTCTTACAAAAAATAAGTTGGGTTTTGGTTTTTTTTTTTTCCCCCAAGTATGACAATCAGAAATATCCCCTTCATTCTCTTTCATGGTGAGAATGTGTTGATTATAGTTTCATGAAAATAAAAAGAGCCTAAACGTTTAATAAGCCCAAAAAGTATTTGTTTTTTAATTGTTTAATAAGGTGAAAATAATGAGAAGGAAAAAAGAGATTTCCAGTCTTGCACTTTCTTTATATCATGCTGTTACTGAAAAAGAATGAATAGATTGTATTTTATTGGAGTAGCCTTGTATTTTACTGGAGTCTTATACCAGATGCATTATCAAAATTAAAAAGTTAGGCATGCCAGCCACAAGTAACATTATTATTTAATATTTAATCTTGATGTGTAACACTGCTAATCTATTCAAGGCTGAAATTTCATCAAATCTTTAACAGGATTATCTAAGTATTTGTTGGGATATTAATAAGGAGTCATTCCCCACCATGTTCAGCCCTAGAAAAAATGTTGGAATTGCTAGTGATTTACGATGTGTCACTCTTATTTCTATGAAACTGCTGATAGAAGACTATTCCAGCATGACAGGAGACAGCATTCCTTGCTGGAAATGACATCACTCAGCAGGAAAATGAAGCAATAGCCCTGGTTACTTGTAATCATTAAGAAGTCCACATCCTTTTGCAAATGAGCAGGAACATCGTTAATGATAGCAAATTGTAAGTTGTCATAATTGCATTCTTGCTGGCTTAAATATTTCTCTGTATTTTAAATCAAATATTATTCATATTTCTTTCTAAAACGAGTATTGGCATATGCAGTCTGCTGTATCATTCCTTACCCAAAGACACCCATTTTCAATAGTTAAAAGCTTATATTGAGAGACCATACCTCATTTAATAAAGTATTAAGATACGTTATTTTTTTGAAAATGAGAGATGGTATGTAATGAGTAGCATGCAGGACACTGCAAGCACAAGACATATATACCGCAGAATGTGGGTACAGTTGGAACTGTGAAATTGTGGTGGGATACTTTTTCCCTCTTGGTAAATATTCTGAAATTTGTAGCAAATTTAAGTAGAATGTACTTGTTCCAGTTATGGGCTTCCCCTGTTTCCTACACACATAAGTAAGAAAATATTTCAATATTCACAAAACTACAGGAGGAGGTGGTCTTGAGTTAACTAGTAGGTGTATGACAGGGGATGTCATTCATCACAAAGAAGACCCAACTCAGCATCCCACCTTTCAGAAAAAAAAAAATAAAATTACTCTCATTGTCTTCTGTCAGATCTGTTCCTCTTTGCATGGATCCACAGGGAATATTTCTCTAGTTTGCAATACCATTATAAACAAAGTAAAGCAATGGGTACTCTAGTCTGTTCTCCAATAAACCTCTGAATATTAAGCAAGACTGAGAAAGACCCATCCAGAAATGCAATCATCCATTACTTAATAAATACTGGGCTTGGGTTACAGTATCCAGGTGTAGGGTTGAGATTTCACAACTTGTGAATGTCATTAAGGACTGACCAACTGTACATCTATTCTGTGAATTTACCATCTTCTTTATTTGGCCAGTATTAAGACTTCGAAATGAAAGATTTTTCCCTGTAATTTTTATGAAAAAGAAAGCTTCAAAGAAAAAAAAAAATTCTGGTCCATTTGTGTCTCTCTATATCTATTTTTAAGCAAGACAGAGATGAAGGCAAGTTAGGTTTGATATTAAGGTTATGTAGTCTATTGTTCATGAGGTTTCAGACAGAATATCCATAGCTTTTTATTAGTCCATTTTTAAACTGTGACATGCATTGGATGATTCTTGGACTGAGAAAAGAGAAGAAATTAGAGTTTTAGCTTATTACTTTTTCTAATCATGGATCATGTTCCATTCCTGAGATAGGAAACAGATTTGTGGATGAAAGCAATCTACACAATAATTAACGTAAGACAGTATTACATGAAAACAGTTTGCTGTTTGTAGAAGTCTTCAAATAACATTGCTGCATTATTGATTCTATTGAGATAGTATCCACAGAACCATACGAAGGTTTATGTTTCTGTCTCCTGTTTACTGCAAAAGTTTGATAAGACATAGATCTTCTTCTCAAACGCTTAAAATCTATAAACAGCTTAAATAGTGACATATAAAAAGGTTCAGAATAATAATGTCTACATGGCAATTTAATTCTGGCTTCTCTTACTTATTTTTTTTCGGTCATGCGTTCAAATCAACAAATAAAAATGTAAAGACCTAGAGTTACTTTGCTGCTCAAACAGAGCTAAATATTATCCTGGGGCTATTACAAACATCCTTTTCCTTTATTATTGTTCAATGTCACTCTTCTGTTCTTAACATGCAAAATTCTTCCTGACATCCAAAATTTTCCTTAGAAAAAAGTATTTCAGCAATAACACAGGAAAAATTACAGCAGTTTTTCTCTATCCATCTGTTAGAATGTATGTAGGAAAAAGCCTACATAATTTAGTCTTGTAAGAGCAGATTAAACAGGATTTCTACAGGAAGAGAAGCTGTATCCCAGTAGATGAGAATGAAGGAGGAGGTTTTTTACTCAAATCCTTGGCTTTGGTAATATTCAATGAAGACAATGATGTATATGCTAAGGAATCAAGTTTGTTGGAGGATGGACTTCATAAAAAAAAGGAGTGATATGGAGGAGCTGGTGAACCTAGCCTAGTCTGAGGTGAATCACATCAGGCTGATCCCCTTCAGAGATCCACTTTCATAATGAAGTTGAGAATGTCATAAAAGTTTCCTCATCTGCATCAGTTAATATAAAAAAAAAAAAAAAAAATTCTGCATTGCAGATGAGCTTGGTACACACTTCTGAAGCATGAACTGTGAAGAAGTCCAAATATATTTAAAGAAGTTTGAATTTTTGAAAGTCCATTTCAAATATAGTGTAAAAGATTTTTAAAATAGCTCAGTTAAATGATATTTTTCTGTAAAACTATTGAATCAGGGAAAATGGCAACAATAACAGTTTCCATGTACCCAGTTGCTTCCTTCTTCATACTGAACATTTACAACTTAAAAAAGGGACTTTTGCATAACTACTGTGGTTATTTTTTTGATCCTAGGAATCAAATAAAATACTAATAACATACAGGAGTTTGAAGTTTTCTTTTGTAAAGGTTGTTTAAAAACTGATAACCTGTGTTAAGCAGCTGCAATATACCATCTAAATTCAGTGGATGCTTTTGTAGTCCTAAGAAGTAATAGTTTCAAAAATTATTGAGGATCTAATTTGACACATCTCAAAATAATCTTCAGAAAATGCTGAACACTTAAATTCATAAAAGTAGGCCTCTTTCCTGAGTGTTTTTAATCAGTAACTTTGATATCTTGCCCAGAGCCTTTTATTACGAGAACCTTATCCTCAAATCAATACTTCTGTACAAATTATTTTTTAAATTAAGCATGAATAATTAAATATTTTTTAAATAAACATGGTACACATATTTTACTTAAAACTTTTCTATTTCAGCCATTTTTTTGTGTACTTAAATGTAGAACAAATTTTAGCAATTTGTGCTGACTTCTTTTTGAGTGTCTGCTTGTACAGACCTTTGAGTGTCCGTGGCTTGTTGTGTCTGCTTGTAGAAACTTTTTAGTAGCCATGGCCTGATGCCAAACAGACCATCACATACAGAACAGGTGTGTTCTTTTTCCTATGAAACTCATTAAAATTACCTAAAACCATGGCATATGTTCTGAGAGAAAACTGGAATAAATATAATGCTATGAAGGTAGATACTGTAAGTGGGAAATTAGAATATAGACCTTTTTGGAATCTAAAGAACAAAGTCTTAAGGCGAACATTTTCTACATTTCATCACCAAAACCAACTACAATCTTTGTATGAATACAAAGATATTCCTTATCAGAGCAGAACATGAAGCATTTCATCAAAATCTAATCAGTGGTATTACATTCCCCATCTGGCAGGAATGTTTTTGAGTTGCTGAGTTTCTGTCAGATTTGGCTGATGAAACCCTCCCTGTAATGTTGTTTTACGATCTATTTTTTTTCTGATTGAGTATATCATGAAAACTCTGGTATTCTAGGTGTAATGAGACAAATGCAGCATTCAAAAATATTTATTCTTAGGAAAAAAAATATGCATATTTCTAAGTACTTGTTGACTAGTTGAAATAATTTATCATGCATTTTTTGTTCTGATAAAAGCCTTCTGCTGTGACTCACCAATGTCTCAAACAACTAATGTATTATGGTCTTGTATACTGGTGCTTGTTTTCTATCACAGAAAGATCAAGTACACTATATAGCTTTTCATGGCAGTATCTTTTATCTTTCTTCATTTAAAATGCAGAACACAGTTTGCATTTAATAGAATATTAGGTATTGTTTTTTTCTTCTCAGAATCATCAGCTCTACCAAGAATATCTCGATGTTATTTTAAATCGTGGAGTGTTTTCATCCTTTCTTCTATGCATAGAATGCACGTATGGTTTCTCATAAACACAGTGAAAAAGAAAGTATGTCACTGAGACACATGGTTGCTAAAATTTCAAATATGGTTCATGCATGTTTTCATGCAAAAGTTAATTAAAATATAAATATTGATATGAGTCTTCAAATTCCAATTTGCAAGTACAGTGAGCTCCAACTAACTGTTATATTGAGAGTAATTTCCTCCAGTATGTCCTGGAACTCACTAATTGAAACAGGTTAGTTTGCAATAAGCTGAATTACTGCCACCTTTTCTCCTACTCCTGGTAGAAGAGAGAATGGGTATTTTAGACAACACTAGTACAGACAGACAGAATGTAGCAGGTCTAGCTGAGAATTGCAGACTGGAAGGGCTTCGGTCACATACTGAGGGAAGATACCACACAGCAGCAGAATGGCAACATCTGTTGGTTCCCATGCAAACACAAGTGCACACAGATTCTTGTTTAAAAGAGAAAATGACAGCGTGATATGCTGCTTTTAAAGGTTTGCAAGGCCCTCGAATGTGCCATTATGCACAGACAATCCCCACTGGAATTGGGAGGAATAAGAGAAAGAAAATTAGGCAAAACAGAAGAAAGGAAATATTATCCTTATTTTATGTCTTAAGAATCCATAAAGTGTATCTTCATATGGGCAGCTGAGGGTTGTCATAACAAGAAAACTTTTTTTTTCCTATGTTCTTCTGGCCACTCTTCTCCATCTTTATAAATCCATATATTTGAGTGGGATAATTGTAATGCATATGAATATAACAGAGGTGAATTTAGTTATGGTAACCCATGGGAAAAAAAAAAAAAGTGGAATTTTAGAGCACAGGCTGAGATTTTTAAAGAAGAAAATCAGGATTCCAGTGAAGTTATGAAATATATGCAAACGCAATCTTGATCTTTAATTAGGTATTTTATACCATGCTAATAAAGTAATAATGATGATGATTATAAGATGAGAGCTATGAACAAAGCACTTCAGAAACATCACAGAATAAAGGTCCCCCAATCAAACTGATCAGCTTGATAGGAATGTTGTTGTCTTTTTTAAAAAAATAAAAAGACTAGGGCTATTGGGTCTTTTCTTCCTACTTACTGTATTTGACATAAGTAACATAACTCACTCATCCGTGTTCAGAATCTTTTAGCTGTTTTTCATTACTATTCATTATTTAGCATTTTGACATCCTAGCTTCTAATTTTTACTATATTTCCTCAAATAAATAAATTTTGTTTACTTCAGTGCAATGAAATGGTGAACTATTGTAAATTCTTAAGGATGCTTTATGTTCAAACAACTCATAGCTTGTGAAAAGGTGACTGAAGAGTGAATGAAGGACGTAGGATTCTTATTTAATACTTTGATTTCGAGTTCCAAGGTGGTATTATCATTTAGCCATATTACCTTTTATCCATTTAGCTATGCTGTCATGTACTCTAATCATAGCACAGCCTGTTATCATTTTTACTAGGATTTAGTGAACTTTATTATTCCTATCATTAATGGAGTCTTATTATTTGTTTTGATTCAAAGTTAGAAAAAAAGGCTGAAATAGTAATTGTTTTTGAGAAGCTTTTGAAAAACCATGATGGCAATTGCATTGATATTCCTGACAAGAAGTACTTTGATTTCCAAATTGCTATATTTCAGTTTGTTGAACAAACCTAAAAATATTTGTCTTAGGTCAGCTCAACACTAAATTTCTTTTTTTGTATTGTGATTTATTGCCTGAAACACCTGTATGCAGTTGGAAAACACTATAATGCTGAGCTGAGTCCGAATGAGGTATAAATACATTTGCTATTATACTGTTCTGACATTGTCTACTTCAAAGGCAGCTTAAGTGACTGAAATGTTCTCATTGCATTCAATGGGGCCAGGTTCAAGGCTCACCCTAAGGAAATGGGAACTGCTGACATCAGCATGTTCTATGCCTAATTTTCATTGCTGAGTATTCCAAGAAACTTGTTTGGGTTTTTTATTTATTTAACTTGAAGAGAAACAAACAAACAAACCAAAACAAAATACAAACAACACCACAATAAACAACAACAAAAACATTTTGGAAAAAAAAAAAATGGTTTTGAGAGGCCTATGAGAACAAAGGTAAGAATAATTTTACTTCAGATAGTGTATGTAGTATCTTTTTGCAAAAAAAGGTAATTTTATGCTAAATAGAGATACACTGTGGAGTCAAGTGTATTTATTAATATAATGGCTGTCTATAACAAGCTTTAAGGTTTTACTGCTTGTTACTACCTTCTCTGAGAGCAGGCCTTAAGGAAGGGTCTCTTCTTGAGGAAAAGAAATGTTCCAATGAGTTTACCAAATAAATTATTTTTTAAATTTTGGTTTTATGAAGGCTGACCTTAACTGTCTCTGCATTTCTGAAGGATCACTATGTTTAAACTTTACAGAATTTAAATTTTAAGATTAAATCTCTACAGAAAACACTTTTATCTTTCTTTCTTTTAGTTCTGATGTTTCTGACAAGAGAGAGATAAAAGTTTGGATATGATTTCATTCACATTGAATATGTAGATTTTTTCTCTTTTAAAGGACCTACAATTATCATTCTAGGGATGTGCACACGCTCACAACCTTGTGTGGGTAATTCTACTGAAGTCAGCAGGGCTACTTATATATTTAAAATAAATACAAGTATGTGCAAGATCATGTACTAGAGATAATTTTCACTGAAGTCATTTACAGACAGAATTTTTAATAGACTAATCTGTGCTGACTGGAGACTAAGGAAATAATGGTCCATCTCAGTATTCACAAAAACAGTTGAAGTAAAGACCAAGAGCTGCTTTTACTCATACTGAGAAAGTCTCTAGTTTGTGAGTAATCCTGCTGGTTTCAGTAAAGCTTCTGCCAACATGTGATATGAGCAGAGGAGACAATACCTGAATGCTTGTTTTTGCTGAGGAGGTTCTCTGTTAGCAGTATGATTTAAATACTTTGTCTTAATCAAGTGAGGCATGTAATAAATAGATCTAGTTCCTTTTTCTGTAGTTCCAGAACAATATTTGTACTCCAAAAATGCTTTAGTAATATTTTCATATCTGTTAGAACACAGTACCTATCAACAACTTTATAATGGCAAGAGGCAATTCAGTGTTATCAATAATTCCATTTTTAAAATATGTTGCCATTTCATAGGATGCTTGGCTTATGAAAAGTAGTTACAGTGCACTCCAGTATAAAGCCCGGCACAAGTGTACAAACTATGCAGCCAAACATTCTCTTCCAGAGGATGAAAAAGCAAGTCAAGCCCTGAAACTTCTGCAATGCAGAAGGACTAGTCATATATTCAAATGTAATGAAATCTTAAAAGTTTAGGAATTTGTAATTCCCCATGAGGATATGTAGTATGCTTTCCTTCTCTTTGCTGCCGATGAGTTTCATTTTTATTTTCTTTTTCCTTTCTCTTCTGGTTCTGATTTTTCTAACCATGTTTGATATGCACATGTGTACTTCTACTCTTGGACACTAGTCAGGGATCAGCGGGTGACAGCCTAACCCTAACAATACTATGCACCACTGTTGTGATCTGTTATTACTTACTTTTCCCATTTTGGGCCTCTCTTGAGAAAATCTGAGTGTGAGGTCCTGAGATCTAGTTAATCATGGAATTTATGTGGTTGAATTAGGATGACATTATAAAAACAAGCCAAAACAATAACAAAACCATAAAAAGAGTACAAAAGCCCACCAACAGTTGACAATGAGCCCTTGAGAAGCAAAACCAAAGTAGTAATATTATTGAATCTTTGCCAAAAAAAGTACATTTCACAAAGCTCCCATTAATGGAAGAAAGAATTGATGTTTTTCTTCCCTTTTCCCTCCTTCCT
Source organism: Ceryle rudis (assembly GCA_033439905.1). Taxonomy (NCBI): domain Eukaryota; kingdom Metazoa; phylum Chordata; class Aves; order Coraciiformes; family Cerylidae; genus Ceryle; species Ceryle rudis. The sequence goes on along the minus strand of JAAGNO010005945.1, from coordinate 48,072 downwards.
TTTTCTTTGACAAGCAGTTCAGATGCCTGTGAGCATTTATTCCTGTTTTCTCCATCCCATCACGAAGTTGTAGGATGTTCTTCTGAGCCCTAGTGGGTTATAATGAGGATGGTTTCACCACAAAATTTCATGCATCTTATTTAACTTCTGCTGTCTCTGTAGGCTGCTTGTATAACCAATGGAGCTGCTTGAGAGGTTGCTTCAGTGCGGAAACCCATATGAATGCTCTGAATCTCTATTCTGGAGAGGCCTGTCTATCCACTGGCTAGTTTTGAAGCCTGAGAAAACTAGATTGCTTGCCATATAACACACTAATGCCATATCTTGT
>JAAGNO010005945.1:32708-43766 GCA_033439905.1 Ceryle rudis | reverse complement strand
CAGGCTGAGTCGATGGGCTGAGGCCAGTAATATGAGGTTCAACAAGGCCAAGTGCAGGGTCCTACACTTTGGCCACAGTAACCCCATGCAGTGCTATAGACTGGGGGATGAGTGGCTGGAGCATGGCCTGTCAGAGAGGGACCTGGGAGTACTGTTTGACAACTGTCTGAATGTGAGTCAGCAGTGTGCCCAAGTGGCACAGAAGGTCAATGGCATCTTGGCTTGTATCAGGAATAGTGTGGCCAGCAGGTCTAGGGATGTAATTCTCCCCCTGTACTCAGCAGTGGTGAGGACTCACCTTGAGTACTGCGTGCAGTTCTGGGCCCCTCAATTTAAGAAGGATATTGAGGTGCTGGAGCGGGTCCAGAGGAGAGCAACGAGGCTGGTGAAGGGACTGGAGGGAAAGTCTTGTGAGGAAAGGCTGAGGGAGCTGAGGTTGTTCAGTCTGGAGAAGAGGAGACTCAGGGGTGACCTTATCACTCTCTACAACTACCTGAAGGGAAGTTGTAGTCAGGTGGGGGCTGGACTCTTCTCCCAGGCAACTATAGTGACAGGATGAGAGGGCACGGCCTGAAGCTGCACCAGGGGAGGTTTAGGTTGGATATTAGGAAGCACTGTCTCATAGAAAGGGTGATTAGACACTGGAATGGCCTGCTGGGGGAGGCGGTGGAGTTACCATTCCTGGAGGTGTTTAAGGAAAGATTGGATGTGTCACGTAGTGACATGGTCTAGATGATGTCATGGTGTTGAGTCATAGGCTGGACTTGATGATCTTGGAGGTCTATTCCACCCTCAGTAATTCTGTGATTCTGTGATTCTCATGCTCAGCTCTCAGCATACAGTTCCAGTTGGCTGCTGTAAATGGTTCATCAGAGGTATAAAGCTTTGTTTCCTTCTGGTGCTCAAACACAGGCAACTGGTGGGACAGGTCTCACTGCCTTGGAAGAGCAGGTTGGAGAAGTAGTCTCTTTGCTACAGCTTACCGAGGTACAAGTGTGCCTAGGATAAATGACCCATTTCAGGTCTATCACCATTATGAAAATACGTATCTGAATTTCAGAGGCCTAAATAATCAAGGAAAAAAAAATTAATACCCTGTTGTTTGTAATCACTGTGATCCCTATATATGCTGTGACACACACTGTGTGTGTGTATATACATGTCTTTTGAAATTTCCATTACTTTTTTGATATTCTTCTGTGTCATGGATGATAACAAAGGTCTACCCTCTTTGAAATCAGTTTAGGTCTGCTAAAGTCCTTAGCTGTTTTTTGCATTCAGTATTTGGAAAATCCCACTATGCACCTATTCAAAAGATTCAGCACCAAAATACCTTCCATCGTTAGGCCCTGCTTTTAAAAGGTTTATTTTATATTGTTATCAGAGTAAACTAAGTTTTCTACAGCAAGTTTGTTACCATACTGTTATCCATAAGACTTCTGTGTGTGGCTCTGTAAACAGTTTCACAAAATTTATTTCAACTTCTATCTATTGCTATGATTTAAATCTTCTGAAATAAAATTATTATTAATAATAATATATAATGTACAGGATAATCTTATATTATCAAATAGCTCTTTGAAATAAACTGGCAAGTTCTTTCTTACATAAGGTCTTTATTGCTAGAAAACAGTATGCCATTATTTAACAGAGAGATTTTGCAGGAGATAATCCACTACTGAATATCTACATTTCTACTTTGCTAAAAGCTACTTTAGAAACATTTCGAGGATCTCATCCGGTTACTTCTAATTTTTTTTCTAAATGTTTGTAAATTGAATTTTGCACAGTGCACATTATGGTGGCATCAGTTTATGGAAAATTCCACTTTGTTTGCACTCTTGCAGCTTTCCCAGATTGTGGTGAGTTTGTACCAGAAACATGACTCAGACACAGGGGACATTTTCAACCGCAGAAAATCAAACATTTATCATCATTTCAGCAAAAGATACCTTCTAGACATTCCTCTTAAAACAGAATATATACAGATGATTTTTTAAAACCTTATTGGGATGTTACTCAAATCTGAAGTTAGAACTTGGGCCACATATAAGAAGCAATGCAGAATAGAAATTTGATTATCCAGTCTCTCAGGTTTTGCTACTACTGAAAGTTCTGAGCATTTAGAAGTACTTTCACAAAGTGATTTATGCATTGTGTCTCTCAGCATTACAATGCTTAATTTTGAAGCGTATAATCTGAGACTGGAACCTGTAGTCTGTGGTAAATGCCAAATCTAAGCTGGGGAAACACATGGAACTTTGCACAGGTACACAACAGTCAGTGTGTCAGACTGGAGCTACCAAACTTGGGCAACAGGCAGTGCTGAACATAATGGTGAATTTTAAACCCTACCATTACTGAATGCCTAAATAGTTACCTTTAGACTGCAATACGACCAATATGTCACACTGAAATTCAAAGATCCATCCCCTTTTAGCTCATTAAGTCCAGTAATTAATTTTGTCTAAAAGAGCTTAGTGTAAAATGCATTTTAAATCCTTGAAAGGTGAGTGCCCTTTTTCCAGACAAGTGCTTGAATCATTGCATCATTTTGGTGCAGTTTCAGCTCCTCTTGCTAGCTGAATGGCCCTGCAATCTTCTGAACTATGGAATCTCTTCAGCAGGATAAGCAGTGATTTATATACCTCAGTCTACCAGAACAGTTTATATGCAGTTAATTAGGATGCTAATATCTGAAGTAAGAGCTGTAGTTTAAAATTTTTCAACCTAAACAACTCATCTCACTTTCTGGGAAAGCACTCCTCATTCAGCTGCTGGACCCTCTTTCCATCACCCACATTAAAGGAAGCATACAAAGAATTTCCATCTTATCCTTATCCAGATACCTTTTTTTTTCTGCTTCTCACTGGAGGTTACTTTCCTCCTTACTTTGCTAGTCCAGTTGTTCATCTGACAGTTCTGTTTAATGTACCCTGTTAAATATAAGAGCTCTCTTTTGAGAAGAAGCTGTATTTTAAATTGGACCATTTCACTAGTTCATTTTACTGTATGGCTATGCAAGGAGTTGCACTGGCACAGGTGAGAATCTTGGGCTGCATCAAAAGAATTGTGGCCAGCAGGTCGAGAGATTCAGCCTGTCTGCTCTAACTATGTTTAGACCCCACTTGGAGTACTGTAGCCAGCTCTGGAGTCCACAGTGCAAGCAGGACAGAGACCTGGTGGGGCAGGTCCAGAGGTGGATTACAAAAATTATTAGAGGGCTGGAACGCCTCTCCTATGAGGAAAAGTTGTGTGAGTTGAGCTTGCTTAGCCTGGGTATGTAAAAGCTCCAGGGAGATCTTATTACAGCCTTTCCATCCTTAAAGGGGGCTTATAAGAAATATCTTATATTTTAGGGCCTGTATCGATAGAAGAAGGGGTAATGGTTTTAAACTAAAAGAGTATTGATTCAGACTAGATATAAGGAAGAAATTATTTACTGTGAGGGTAGTGAAATACCGGAGCATGTTGCCCAGAGAAGTGGTAGATGCCCCAGCCCTGGCAACATTCAATGCTGGGTTGGACAGAACTCTGAGAAACCTGATTTAGTCAAAGGTGTTCCTGCTTATTTCAGAGGGGTTGGACTAGATGACCTTTAAATGTCCTTTCCAACTCAAAGCATTATATGGTTCTATGATTTCATGATTCTATGATTCTATGAGTAACAAGTGAAAGGACATTATTAATAAATGGCTCTGGGCAGGAGGGAGAGGGAGTTTCTTAATAAAATCTCTTTAGGTAAAGGATTTATAATGTGGAAATTTATCTGTGAGTGTAAGAGTTTTCAAAAAAAAAGTAGAGACATAATGATATCTACATCTTTCTTAATGATGGCAGTTCTGACTGTGTGAAAGTTCTACCTACTTCAGCCAAATAAAGTGTTAGAGAGAGGTTATACTGTTGATACTAAGCTCAAAATGTAGTATACATGGATATTTAATGTCCAACTACAAGAACAGAGTTGGACACTGAAATATATGTATGTTACTCTTCTTTCCTTGATTTTTCAATGGACTGAGGTAAGATGATGCCTTAAGCTATAAAGAATCCTCCTTTATACTGTGGAAGTCATACAACAATCCTTCAGTACAACTTTATTCGATAGGTACTCTAGTGAGAGCTTTACCAGACCCTGCTTCTTGCTTCCTATCAGACTTATTGTCTACCATTGGCTCTCCTGGGTCACTTCAGATTAGCCTGAAGATTTTTTTCCTTTCATCTTTTGCCAGGTTTTCTTAATGCTTTATATCAATTAGCTCTACCCAGTCCATTACAGAACTCAGTTCATTAACTTTTAGATAATAATTTGTCATTTCTCTTCAGGGTAGGTTCAAAAGCTCTCCGTTGCAACATACATCTTGATACTTAAAAATGCCAGCGGAGATTAGAAAGAAAACCATTGCTAATGCTTCTATGCTCTTATTTCAAGCAAATAGAAAAAGTATGCTCTGGGTCTATATTTTTATATCAATTTTTTACCTTAATACACTGTATATGAAGAAAACTTATTTTTAGACTATGCAGCACATAAATAACAGATAAAGAGTGGTTAACTTTTCTAATTTAGTCTGCACTCAGAGATCTGTCAAGCAGGATTTCATATGCACATGAGAAGTGAAGTAGAATAAGTACCAGCATATAACAATCTTTTGACAGAATTGCTCTGAATTGCAAAAGCTTTCTTCTTCTTTTTATGTTTAGTACACAGAGACAAATTAGAAGCTGTCTTCTGCATTCCAGTCTATTTGATATCCATACAAGTCATATAAATCAAAGGGAAGTCAGGTTGCCTCCTGTTCATATGAAATGTTTTTTAACTAGCTACCACAAAACCTTGAATTTTACAGTACTCTTAAACATCAATTATGCATTAAAACAAAAATGTGATTCCTTAAACTGAAATCTGCAATTCATAATATAGACTATGGAGATATGGATATAACTAGGGCTGAGTGTTGAAAAATTATCACACCTTTAAGAACAGACATAAGGAGGTTTTGCACCTGCTGAACATTTCAAAGAGAGTTCAATAGGAGCAGCAAAAGAATAAATTAGCAGTAAAAGGATAAATCGGCCAAAAAATTACCGTGAGCTAGTGGCTCAAAAGGAAAATGGTCTGAAAGATATCTGTAATGGGTTTTTAGGAGGTTCAGATGAATTTGGGCAGTGTCTGCAACTCTATATTTTATAAACAACAAGGATTTCATGAGGAGGCTTTCTTCTACTTGCCGAGTGCATGAATATTGTGCTGGAAAAAGGTTCAGTATGAGACCAATGTTCAAAAGTATGTTCTTCCTTTGCTATGTAGTGCTTTTAGTTTTCTACAACACAGGACAAATGACCAGGTTGTCCAACTTTGTACTCAACCGAAGCTGCTCCATCTTACAGCCACACATGACAAATAAGACAAACACTTTGAAAGCAGTGAAAAAGAAGACTCAGTAATTCTTGAAGGACAAGGCATTGGATGTGGACATTTTTGCTGTGTACTCATCACTTTATGGGTTCGTAATCTGATAATGCTTTGCAGACAGCTAATAAATCATGGAAACTTGTCTGCACACCTCCCAGCATGAAGCTTTTTGAAGAAAGTGGGTTTTCAGGGTCTGCAGAAGAGAACAGGATGGATTTCAAATTGCCAGCTGTTTTATATTCACACCAGCTATGGTGGGTATGTCTTTTGGGTCAATTTGCCTGGTACATAAGGTTTCAGCATAGAATTTTCTTCAAACATGTCATTCAAAAACGTCAAGTAATGCTCAGAAACTTTTTTCTCCCACTTTATAAAGTAGGCTATACACAGGTGAAAACCACTTCTGAAATATAAGGCTTTCTGCTTGCTGAATAAAATAATTAGATTTTTTTTTCAATGCTTATTAAATGTATATATTTTAAAACTTTTGTGCACCAGCAGCGTTACATACTGTAACCCACTTCAGGAAACTTAATTCAAATTAAGTGATTTTTTTCTTATTTTGTTTGGTCTATTGAAATATGATATAGAAAAGAAGGTAACGAACTGTGGAGACATTCCTTCTTCAGGAGAACAGTCTCGGACTTCAACAGGGAGACAATTTTATGGTACCGATATAATGATCTAAATACAGTTTAAACACTTACTGTTGAACACACTTTTCAAAGCAGCCCATTTCTGATAGGAGCCTGAGGGTCTGAAATATTGGCAGCACTATTTCTCCTGTGTTTAGTGGCATAAAATCCCCATACAAAATAGGTTAAATGTAGGTAGTAAAAGGCAGTGGGATTTTTTAATTTCCCTTGAGATACAATTGGCTGTTCCTCAATGTTGTTTATAGTTTCATCTATGATTTGGAGAGGTTTCTACTGTTTAATGGTAGTAAGTCTAGTCAAGACATGGCTTTGTAAAAACATGCACAGCAGTGTACATGACGAGAGACAAATGAAGAACTGAAGAAAATTGGCTAGAGATCAAAAATGCATGGTAAATCCCTACCTGAAATTGCTTACCATCCAGATGGGAAGGTTGGCATGAACACATTTCCAAGGCAGCCTCCCTACCTACACATTTTCTAAGGTATTATTTACCACTGTAAGTCTTTTTTCACCATCTGTATGGGATATACAGAGTCCAGGCATCTTAGTGAGCATAATGGCAGTAGTCCCAATAGTCCCATTTGGGGCTAGAGAAACCTGTGAATCCAGACTATAGCAGTTGTGCATGCACAGAATTACACTCCACTGCATGCAAGGTAAAGTGATGGGCATGCTTGTGTGACAAGCTGGGCAGGAGTACTTGGGTGGCAAGTTTAATCTAGTTAAAGAGATCAGACTGGTTCCACTTCATGGCATTAGAGAACTGATTCGGACATGATAGATACACTGGACTCACAAGTGCAAAGTGGTTGCACAGTATTTTCTTGGTTTCATATGTTGTGCACAAACATTATGTTGACCAGTCAGAAACATGGAGGCTGTCTTTTTGCATGTTGAATATTGACAGGTATGTACATGTAACGTCTAAGGTAAGAGGGCTGAGCCCACACTGGCAGCCAGGGAGACTGAAGGAACTGCACAGACTGAAGTCTGTACCTCATTGGTAAGGTTAAAAACAAACATTAGAAGGCTGACAGACTGAAAAAGCTGCTGTAAGCAGAGGGGACAAGGACAAGAATAGAAACAAACATAAGGCAATTTTAGAAATGCACAGAAATAGAAAGAAGAGTTGTAAAAGCTGGCACGGTCTCTTAAATAAAGCAAAGTAATAGCCCAACTCTACATACCCTGCACAGGCTTAGCAGCTCTTATCTGCAGTTCAACATCTACTAATACATGTCTAACATGAATTTTAAACCATATTCTTTTATCATTTGTTGGGTATTCAATATCCTTATTATCCTTAAGCTTACTGCTTACCCCATATGACTTATGGGTTGTCCCACCCCTCTCTGTGTTTGTTTTCTACTTTGAAAATAATGCAAAAGGCGAGAAGTTAACTTTAATGAGGAAGCAGAATTTTTTCTAAAGGAAATTCTGGAGCAGCAAAATACTTCATGATTCACCTCATTTATACGTAGAACAAACTGAAGGTGTGGCTGTGGTCCAAGATGGTGCTCTAGATGATGTGAATTAAATGTAGTCAGAAAACAGTTATCATACATGACAAACAAAAAAAAAAGTAATAATGTTTTAAAACGTAATTTTTACTCAACACAGTTGGCTTCAGGATGTAGGGTTTTTATATTTATTTCTTTCTTTGAAAGCCTAGGGTATTATTCTATATTTTCCTGTGTGTCTTATTAAATTCTATGCTAATTTTAAGTAAATCCTTATGACCATATGCAACATTAATTTCTTTTCAATAACCTTGAAGAAAATATTTCTGGTTTGGCCTTACTTGCAAACCATTCCAGATTGTTGAGCTGCATTTATAAGTTTGGGTTTTTTGGTCATCCTAAAATAAGACTTTGAGGCAGATCTCTCCAATTACATGGCCTTGAGTTAGATGATGATGTTATCATAGAGATTTTTTCTGAGGAGTTTGTACAATCAACCTTGTCATAAACTTGTTATTGTCATAACTGTCAGTGACAGTCCACAAATATCTAATCAGATTTGGCAAGAAAAAAATTGCTTTGAAATCCTCTTCTCAGGTGATACACCAAACCCTGTTAAATTAAGTTACTATACTGTAGTAAAAGCCTAAGTCAAGACAAAGAAAATGTCACTCTGCTTGTACCCTGGAAAATCAATTGCCAATTAATTAAAGATGGGGAGTGGAACCACATAGGTTTGTATCAAAAATTGTTACAACATGTCAATATCTCAACAAGAAAGAGGCAGATTTTTTGAAGTGCTGTAAAAGAGTCTACTTCTGCATCACTTCCTTTTAGTGAAGAAATGCTAACTCCCTTCTAATTTTATTACATTGCCCCTCCCAAAGGGGATCATTCTAAATACATATAGATTTAGACAAATATTGAAATGAAATATGTACTTTTGTATAATATATATCACATAAATATGAAATTTGTAAAGATTATTTTTTTTAAAAAGGTGGTTTGCCAAGTGTAAGGTTTGAAATTTCTCTGTCCCACCAAAACAGCGATGGACTAAGCAGTTTGTTTTCAGACATCAGAGTGCAACAAAAGCTACAGGACTCTCAGGTCAGGTCAGGTCAGGTCAGATTATGGTGGATAACACTTCAGGAAAATGCCTTTCATGTCAGGTTACATTATCAGTCTTCTCACATAAAAGAGTTAAAGCCTCAGTTAACCCCCAGTATAATGCCTTAATTTTCACATTAGAAGGACTTACATGCTTCTCATCTTAGTTTTTAACAAGAATCAAATCATTCTTTACTGTCCTTAGGGGCTCCTTATTGCAAATGTAGTTACACTCTCTGGCCACTAAAGCTTATCTTGCATATACCTTCAACACCAAGATGGAAAGCCTCTAACCTGGAGTCTCCTCCTCTGGAGATTTTCAAAACCCGCCTGGATACGTTCCTTTGTGACCTGTGCTAGATTATATGATCCTGCTCTGGCAGGGGGGTTGGACTCAAAGATCTCCAAGGTCCCTTCCAACCCCTGACACCCTGTGATACTGTGTAACCTATTGTCCTCCCTAGGCTTGTATGTTTGACCTGAAATGCCACCTCTGCTCTGTTGTACGGTGACTGCTATCACCTGCCACACTGGGAGCTTACACACTGCAAGTGCACAGGGACAGGTGCTTTGCTGTTACATGTGGCAATGCTGAGATGGGCAGTGTCACCTACACCACAGAACAGCAATATGCCTTTCATTCAGCTTCTCTTGAAATACCCTAAATAAAGGATTCTAAAATTTTACAGATCCAGAACTTTGAAGTCACATGGTCTATGATTTATTTTACACAGGCATTTCATAACTCCAACAGCTAGTAAAAATGTAGTCTGTGGGTTGCATTAAATATCACTGAAATGAGAATAAGAATTACCTTTCCCTGAGCCTTAAAGGTGAACATCTAAATATCCCTTAATAATAAGCTAAAATCATAAAGTTCTGTGTCAGATCAGATGCAGAGACAGATCAGATCTTTGTGCTATAGTGGCTGAGGAGTTTCTCAAGGACTAATACACCACACAGAGTGAGGAATAAAAAGAGCTATTCTCTAAAAATAATGTTTTCAATTGTTGGATCAATTTTGAAAGGGGCTTTTATAGGCAATATAAATTTTTTTTTTCTTTTACCAAGTATGCAATCTAAAGTATTAATGAATCTTTGTAAACAAAACTAATTTCCTGTCATAGTCAAATGGTAGAAATAAAAGTCAATGAAACAGTTTACAAAAACATAAATGTATTTTTTTAAATAACTGATAGAATTTCAGTTAGAAATATTTTAAAAACATGGTCTTTTATAATATACACAGAAAACAACTGAAAAAACCCCTTCTGCTTAAGCTGCAGAGAACATTAGTTGTTACTGTCCTCCTTCATGCAAAAATTAGAATCAGAATTGTAGAATAATTCCAATTGAAAGTGGCATCCAGAAGTCATCCTCCTGCTTGAACCGGGACTGATAACCCCTTTAAACTTCTGGAACAACCAAAGTCTTTTCTGTCTATAAACATGTTCTAGGGTAGAATGTACAAATTGTAGTCACTTTCACTTGAATAGTCCTTACAGACTGGAAAATATCAGTGTCATAGAGTATGATTTCCATGAACTTCATACATCCTACCTGCTGGTTCATTATGAGCTCCTTGTAATCAGTATTTGTTCCACAAAATACGTATGAGATAAAATCATCCCCTACATTCTAAAATATTGAGTATATAGGCTAAGACTATTTGTAATTATTTTAGGCAAGCTAGAGCTATTCAGGAAATATATGTGAGACTTCACTGATGCTTCATTGATTGCTGGCAGTAATTAGACTTTTCTTTATAGTCTTGTATTGAGTCTGACTGAACAGCCCCCATGAATGAACTAGAACAACCCTGGAGCAAGCCCTCTATCAGTGAACCTGAAATTCTGGAAGTTCAGTGCAGAAGTGCTCAGATTCCACAGATGTAAGAACCAATGTTTTTTGGTTTTATTTTTTTTTTCTCAGCCTGAGAAAAACCCTTTACAAATCTTAAATTGTCTTCAACCTGTTGTCTGCTTACTGATTATTGTGCATCTGTACAATGTTATTGTAGTATTACAAATAGCCCAAGGGGAGAAGCAAGACCTGTAGTGCAATGTACATTACTAAACTAAACAAGCTAATAATTCATAATACAAAGGTAGAAAATAGAATCATTTAGACTTTACCATAGACTGACTTCTTTTCTTTGTTTTTGGAGCTGGTGGAATGAATCACAGAAGAGTTTTAGATATGAATGGAAAAGAAAATAATGAATCTCACATTCAGAATGATGTTTAAAGTCCAATAACACGATAGCAACACCTTGGAACATGGGTAAGAGTAATTATTACTCTTAATGATCAGAAGAGGAAACTGACTGAAATATGTTTTTCTAAAGGAGTTTTCATTCAGAATTTTCTCTGAAGAATCAAAAAAAAAAAAAAAAAAAAAAGACAAAACACCA
>JAAGNO010005945.1:0-27491 GCA_033439905.1 Ceryle rudis | reverse complement strand
ATTAGACACTGGAATGGCCTGCTGGGGGAGGCGGTGGAGTCGCCATCCCTTGCAGTTTTTAGGGAAAGATTGGACGTGACACTTAGTGGCATGCTAGGTGGTGTGGTGTCAGGTCTTAGGCTGGACTTGATGACCTCAAAGGTCTATTCCAGCCTCTATGATAAAAATCTGCTTTAAATTTGAGCAAATAAGTACATTGAGTTAGGAAGTATTTAAAGGTAGTATCTTACTGTGTGTCCCGAAATTTAAATGGGGTCATCTGAACATAAAACTTGTTGTTTTGTTGGTTTTGTTTTGTTTTGTTTTGTTTTGTTTTTAAATCCCTATCTATATATATTGTAGTTTTACAGACTGTAATGTAGAAGAGTCAAAGTCACCAATTTCTGTTTTCATTCATGATTTTTAAAGAATGAGTACAATTGTGTGAAGCTCACAGGTCATGACCCAGCTTGCTAAAGCCCATGTTGTGTTTACATGTGTGTGTAAAATGGAGAATGAGTGATGTACAATGGGGAGTAATATAATGTTGAGACAGGAAAATTAAGATAGTATTATCTTCATTTATAAATTATATATCTCTTTTTATCACATCTCCAAACCCATGAGCCTGCATTTCATCTGTGAAACTTAAAACAATAAATGTAAATAATCAGTAGCCCTGTAAACATGTTGACTATGTTGTTTCCTACCAAGGTGATTAGACTTATAACTTTATGTCTAGTTTCATAGCTGATATGGATAATTTTTCAAAATAGAAAAAGTTATTTCACAGTGATGAAATTTCTAATTTGGACGGGGATTTAGACCTGTTCCAGTGCTATTATGCCAATACAGTTTTGCAGATAAACAGCTCCCCTCCATGAGCTCTAGGAGAAAAACCATCTCTGCACTGGAAGTCATTAAGGTAGTATTCAACCAACTAGCCATGATGGGAGGCAAGATATATTAGGCTTGACTCACAACATGGTGTCTGTGAACTAGTTCTGAGTGCAGATGGCTTAAGGACACACCTGTCTGAATAAGAAATGGAGACATACATGTTATTTGACCCAAAAGAATTTTGAAAGCTTACCAGAAGCTCAAAATCTGTAAATGGCATTTACTGCCCTGTTGCTCTGCTCTTTCTCTTCCCTAAAATGAGGAGGGGGGTGTGTGTGGACGTTAACAAGAAATGGTCTTTTATTCCAAAGTTTTCCTTCAGACTTCCAGACTTCTCTGTTCATCCAAATACTGTCTTGCCCATCATCTGTTAACATGCCTTCCATATTTCATTTCATTTTAATATCTCCAGTACTATTTTTCTGGTGTTTTGTCCTTCTTTTAACATCCTACATCTCCAAATTCCTTTTTGAAATGTCCATTTAGTTAAGATGAAAAAGTCAAGTATTACATGACCTATTGCTGCAATGAGTGGAGGTGACCTCTACATAAAGCTTATAGAAGTAGCTCTAGTGTTGGTTCCTGGACAGAAACTGATTAAAGAAACACCATTACATGGAAATATTATTCATTTTAATAATGCCAGACAGTCCCAGGAGTATGATTGGTAATGGATTACATCTGGTTTGGTAGTCTCTGTTCTGCCTCAGAATTAATTTATAATTAACTTCGAATCTATTAAGCTTTATAATTTCAATCCTAAATAAACTAGATGGCTTCATAAAAGTTTAAAGGTAATACACAGGCAGATTCTAATTTTAGGAGTTGCGTAGAGGAGGTAAAGGATTGACTTGAGTTAATCATACATTCTGATACTTGATATAAAAGATCAAACAGATGAACTGGATATGAGCTAAGGATGGTGGATTAAATTAAAATATACAAAATGGTCATTTGGATAAAGTAAGTCTTAATGGCTTTTTATCACTGAAAAATTACTGAATTTTATTTACTTCAAATTGCTAATACAGGACATTAACCATCAATTCAAAAACAGAAATGTGAGAAGCAAAATTCCTTTATGCCTTTAAAAAGTAAAAGAAAGGTTGATAAACTCACTCTACTTTTACTGATGGTATTATTAATGAGTTTGACTCATTATGCAGTAGTTTTGCATCTCTTATGCGGAGACTTCTGTAATAATTTACCCTACAAATGAAACCTTGCTAGAAATCAAATTCCTATGGATACAGAAAAGACAGTAATTTTTATCTTCTTCAGCATGAATAATCATTTAAATGAAATTGAACTGGTGTATTGTCTTCAGTTATACAGTTTATATACATCATTCCTCCATGTTACTATTCAAATATAACAGGAAGAGTACTTTAAAGCAAAGTGTTTTCTAATTATGAAGCAAAAGATCAAAGTCAGCTGATCATTGACTCTAAAGCAAGAGGAAGTGGGAAAGCTGTATCATAAGCATTATAGGTTTTTGGAGGTGAAAAAGTAGTACTTTCCATCAGTCTTGTGTAGTCAGTACAATTGGACAGTATCTAATAGATAATTAGCTATAATTTATAAACTGAACACTTCCAATATTAAGAAATGATTCTACAGAATTGAGTGTTAGATCTCTGAGAGAAAGCCTTCATCTTATGAGATGTATTTCTCTAAAAAAAAGATACATACATATATTTTAATTAAAAATGTGCAGAAATGAAGTTTCTTTAATTTCTACACTTACCTTTGTAAAGGCCAGGAATGGTAATTCAATGTCACGGAGTTGAACTATTGACAATGACAAGAGATGTAGACTGGCACCAGAAAGAATGAACTACAATGATTTTAAAATAAGCTTGATGTAAGGCTCCAAGAAGGATCTTCATCACTGCCAATAATTATGTTGCAATTCTGCACTCACGTTGAAAACTAAACTGTTCCTGAATCTGGTTTCTTAGCAAATAAGTCGTATATGATTGTGGCTAGGCAAACCTCAGTAGCAGCTGCTATTGGTTTCTGAAAGTTTCTAGCTCACAACAAAAGAGGAAATCCAAGAAAAATCATAGGAGATCACACTTCTTAAATTCTAGTGTAAAAGCCAAGTGATATTTGCAGTAGTAGTTGTAATGCTACCTACAAGCTACAAATCTGAGATGTTTAATAATGTTCTGTAATAAAAAGCAAGTAAGCAAACCTTACTTTTAGCTGGGGGTAATTTTTTTTCCTTTTGAAGCAATTTTGACAAAAAGATTTCTAATGAAAGTTCCTTGCAACACACTTTCAGGGTGGTTATGCCTTTTGATTTATTGATATTTGTTAATGGAAAATGCCAAAATGTCAAATTTAAACAGCGGATGTGCAGCATTTTCTCAATTCATAAAATATATGCATTTAAAGCAATGCTACTAATGCTCCATAGCTGACCTTCATTCATATCTACAACAGATTGGTCTCTGACAGTCTCATAACCAGAACTGTTTTTAATTACATCCGTAAGGCAGGACCCTCCAGTCCATTTCCCTCCCATTCAAATAGTGCTAAGCATTAACTGAGACTGATTTCAACACAGCAGTAAAATGTGTTGGGACAAAGATACTGAAAGGCTTGAAAGAGCATGAAAATATTTCAGTACTATATTCTCTTATTCTATCTGAATATGTCCTCTGACATCTTCAAAGACAGATAGAGCGTGTCCAGGGGAGGGCCACAAAGATGATCAGGGGGCTGGAGCACCTCTCCTATGAGGACAGGCTGAGGGAGCTGGGATTGTTCAGCCTGGAGAAGAGAAGGCTCTGGGGAGACCTAATAGTGACCTTCCAGTACCTGAAGGGAGCTTATAAAAAGACTGGAGAGGGCCTGTTTACAAAGGCCTGTAGTGAAAAGACGAGGGGTAATGGTTTTAAATTAGAAAGGGAAGGGATTTAGATTAGAAATAAGGAGGAAGTTCTTTACCACAAGAGTGGTGGAGCACTGGAACTGGTTGCCCAGGGAAGTGGTTGAGGACCCATCCCTGGAGACATTCAAGGTGAGGCTTGACAAAGCTCTGAGCAACCTGCTCTAGCTGAGGATGTCCCTGCTCTCAGCAGTGGGTTTGGGCTAGATGAGCTCTAGAGGTCCCTTCCAATCCAGACATTTCTATTTTTCTATGTTATGTTTCTATTTTATTTTATTTAAATTAAGTTATCAATAGTATTTCTTAAAACATCGAGTCCAAAAAATAATTAAAAATCCATCTGCAGATCACCAATGAATCATAGACAAGAAGGAAAATATTCCTGTATTTCAGTTTAAAGTCACAAAATGGGTTGGTCTAGCAAGGATCTCATCACAGCAACATAATCATAGAATCATTATGGTTGGAAAGTACCTCTAGGATCATCAAGCCCAACCTTCATCACAACATCTCGCTAATCACTAGACCATAGCCTCAAGTGATACATCTACTCATTTTTTAAACACCTCCACGGATGGTGACTCCGCCACCACCCTGGGCAGCCTATTCCAGTGTCTGACCACTTCACAATGACAAACTCTCAGCTGAGTTCACAGAGTTATCCCAAAGCTTTCCATCAGAGTAGTCCACAATGGATTTTACTGTTGTTTGGTTGGGTCCTTGGGAAGTAAAGAAGAAAAGGAAAGTTGTGGAGCTGTAACACAAAAGGAGGGAGACAATCCTAGATACTCACACTTCTTACTCTTGGTGCAAAGGAAAGACTGTGTCCTCAACAGTAGTAACTTGCTCCTTAAATTGGTCCTCTGTTATCAAAAACATTTATCCTTCATTTCTACAATATAACATCAGTAAAGGAAGAAGATCGACAAGGGCCATTTCGCTATCTTTAATAGATTTCCCTTTGCCTAGAGCCAAATCTAGCCTCCAGTTCTATTCATGTCCTCTAGAGTATTCCCACTTCATTATTATTGTCAGTCCTGTTTAATAGGTAAAAGGTAATGGCTACCATAGCTGGCTGTGGGCTAGGACTGTGCTGTTCAACTAGACAAAGCACTTGTTTTGAAGGCCAGGAATGTATTGCCAGATAAACAGGTAGACACTAACTCTGATCCTGTCTTTCCCTCTATAAGAATGCTAATCAGGTAATTTTTTTTTTCCTCAGCCTACTTGGTCAGTTCTGTAGAACTGTTAGGAGCTTAGTACCTCTGAGACTTTATATCAAATTATGTTGAAACTAATAATCTGCTTCAAAAATTGACACACCTACACATATGGACAGTGAAATGAAGTTAGGAAACCAAGGTTAAGAAAATAGGTTGTAAGTGAAAACAAACGTAGACAATAAAAATAGAAAGAACCTATCAAGACAATTACATTAATACAGCTTCTCTGAGGGAACAAATGCAAACAGTAGCTGCTCCTCCGAAATGAAGCCTAAGGAATTTTGCATTTGGGTGGGTGGAGATAGAATTTTAAGAAATCAAATTAATGTATTCTGGTGGCAAGGGAGTGTTGGTTTAGAGACACATTTGTACTGACTTATTAATAATAACAAATAAATATGTTTCTAAGTGTGCCTACATCATTTAAAAATGTGAATTGTCATGGATTGTGAACATTAAACCATCAATAGAAAGACATTATCTCTGAATTGTAACAGTATCCTTTCAGAATACAGGATATATATGATAGCTTGCTGTTAATAGTACCAAGGGCATACCCTAACCACACTTTCATAAAT
Organism: Ceryle rudis; assembly: GCA_033439905.1. Taxonomy (NCBI): domain Eukaryota; kingdom Metazoa; phylum Chordata; class Aves; order Coraciiformes; family Cerylidae; genus Ceryle; species Ceryle rudis. The sequence goes on along the minus strand of JAAGNO010005945.1, from coordinate 21,915 downwards.
GACTTGTTAAGAATGCATGGTTTGACTGCCTCTGACCACTGCACTTTACGTATTAAAACCTGAGACTTTGGCTATAAAATGTATATTTAGTATGTCTCTATTTTATTGCTTATGAGTGCAGTAACTGGGAAATTATGTCCAGGAAAATTAAGAAGGTTGACTGAAATAGTGCTGTTTCAGCACTAGTAATGTCTTAAGCTTCTGCTTAATTGCAAATGCTTAGAACATAGACCAATAACAACCATGAGTTATATATGTTACAAAATATTTCCTAGAAGAATTCAGCTCACTGTATATGGTAAGACGGTTTACCTGCATTCTAATTACTACCCATGGCTGTATTAATCTGGAATAATTACTTCAGTGTCATTAAAAAAATAGTAATTTGAAAATATTGGTAAGACAACTAAACCAATCTTTTTCTGGAGTACTTCACTTTTTCTTTGCAAACCAAAATGTTATCAAATTTTTGGCAATTTTTTTAAAACTTCTGGATATCTTTGAATGATAAACCTGTTTTGTTAATGGTTTTACTTAATAGGCAGAAGCAAATCTTTCCAGTCAAGCTCCATAGCGATATTATTTCATACAGTTCCTTCTTCCATAGATCTCAAAGGTCTTGAAAATACATAAAATGAGCAACCTGGGGCCTGACTCTGTAACCCACTGATTAGGGCACTCAGATGTGTCTAGGACACTTCTGTGCTTTCATTGCAAGGCCTTTTCTTGCAGTTGTTAGGAAACTTCACTGGTGAGGTTAAAAATTTTAATTAGCTTGTTCATCCATGGAGTATTAATGTACCCTTTTATTTTAGTTTATGTAATTACATTAATTAAAGCTACATTTATACTGGCCTAATCACCTAACTGTCCAATTGAATTATGAAATGAGTAAGTATGGATATTCTTCAGTGTAACAATAAATGTGCTTCATTTTCTTGTGACAGTAGGGACTTAGATCATTTTTTGCTGTGAAATCAGGAGCTTCAGTTCTGTAAAACACTGAACATATGCCCAGTCTTCAACTTTTAGTCAGGTTCATCTTCATTCACTAGGTACCTTTGGCATATATTTAAAATTAAAGTAATGTTAAAACCTCATTGTTTTAGAAGAAAATTAAATGCATACATAATATTGCTCAAAAAATGAATTTGTGATTTCTGCACTTGTAACAGTACACTGTTCTATTGGGTCTGGCTGAGATGGAATTAATTTTCCCAATGGCAGTCCTCATAATGCTGTGCTTTGTTTTGCTACCGAGAAAGTTGTTAATAACAAACCAGTGTTCTAGATACTGCTGAGCACTGCTCATACATGGCTGTCTCTTCAACATTCCGTTCTCAACAGTAGGCTGGGGGTGGTCAAGATCTTGGGTGGGGACATATTCAGAACAGCTGACTCAAAATGACCAAAGGGATATTCCATACCAGATGATGTCTGCTCAGCAACAAAAGCTAAGAGAAAGTAGGAAGAAATAAGGCATTTGCTATTATGATGTTTGTCTTCTGGAGCCACAGCTACACATACTGAAGCTCTGCTTCCCAGGAAGTGGATGAATATCACCTGCTGATGGGAAGCAGAGAATAAATCTTTGAGTTTACTTTGCTTCTGCATGTGGCCTTTGGTTTAGCTTTATTAAAATGCCTTTATCTTGACCTATGAGGCTTTCTTTCGTCTTATTCTCTCCCCTCCCTATTCTGCTAAGGATGGCAGTAATAATGCAGCTATGTGGGCATCTGGCATCCATCCAGCCACGGTCAACCCACCACAGCTGCTAAAGCCAATCACTACTTCCCAGATCCATATTAATATTAATCTACTATAAGAAAAATGTCATGCAATATTAAAAGCAATAACTTTGCTTTTACTTTCACACTTCTGCTTCTTTGCAATGCTAATTCAAACATCATTCATAAGCTTTGAAACCAATTCAAGCCCACAAGCCCATAAATAAAGATATCTGCACTTGTGATAGCTTCCTCCATACTGATAAGACAAAGTTTGTTGTATGAAATATCATACTTTATTATATGGTGTTAGTATTAGCATTAATCAGAAAATCTGTGAACCAGTTTTAGTATGTTATTGAAATATTTACATAAAACATTTTTGACATATTCATTTATTTTCTGTGAATTTAAGAATAAATACTTGGTTTGACTAAAGTCATATGAGAAATAATAATGTGCTTCTGTAAATATGAGAAACCTGATCAGCTATCTTTAACCCAAACAAATAATTCTCAAGACATGTTCTTTCAGTATTTCATTGTGTACTATAGAGAATATTCTACTCACCAAGAGCATTGAAAGAGATCTGCAATTCAGAGAAGCTGCAAAACCTGTAATTCACTAAAATATATAGAGTGACATATCCTCTAGCTGAACTGAAAATAAGATCTAGAGCAAATCACATATTTCTAATAGACTGAAGTTGGGAATGTTTAGTACTTTAACAATGATCACCATAGAAATCTCTTATAAATAAATAATGTAGGGGAAAAATGAGATAAAATCAATTTCCAGGATCGGTAAATATCATACTGCATCTGGTGGATAATACCACATAATACAGAAATAATTGAATATATTACATTTGGAGGTCTTTGTTTCTCTCAAATTATTCATTTTGCAGGAGTGCTTCACCCAAGAAACTTGGCTTCTGTGCCAGCCTATGCTGAGAATAAGATTATGTACACACTTTGAAGAGCAATGGAAAATACAGACACTGAGCTAGTTCAGAAGCTATAAACATTCTTAATACACTAGAATGGAGTGCAATATCCTACTTGCATTATCCTACCTAGGAAAACACTGGTAGCTGAGGAATTTGTTTGACTGACAAGACAGATGAGACAGGAGATGAAACAAAATTACAGAATGACAAAGTGAAGTGGCTCACTTTATCTAGATAGACAATATCATAAAAAGGAATAAGACTAATGTCTCCAGTTGTTTTCCTGAAACTCACACTGTCTTCTTGATTTTGTAATGAGATATGAAGGGAAGGGACAGGCTATATCATAAGCTCTTGGAAAGATTTGTGTGGGATTTGCTTCTTTGTTTGGAAATGCTTTCCTCTAACAATGTCCTTTCCATTACAATATTGAGAAAGAAGAAAACCTACCTCATTAATGGCAATAGTTGTATTGTACTACACACACATGCAGAACCACATAGCTAGAGACTTCATGCAGGCTTTCAGCAAGGATTTTAATTTAAGGTCCATAATGTCATATTCTAAGTATATTTAACTATTGGGAAAAACTGAGTTGACTTCATGAAGGTTTTGGGGGCCTTGATATTCAGATGGACAGGAGAATGACATACAAATACTTTTCTTCTTCTCATGAGTTAAAAGTGAATGACAAGGCAACTTTACTGTGACCTAGAGTAGCAATTATGAACTCATAAATATCATTAATTTTCTGCACTGGAAAGCTTAGTATATATTTTATGCATTTTCCATGAAAACTATTTTAATAACGTGAGTCCTAAAAGGTCTCATGTAAGCTCTCATTGCACTAAGTCTGTCTGATAGTATGTCCTGAAAATTCATTGACCTTCTCCTAGTAATATAAGTTTGAATTATCATAACTAAATTTATATTATCATAACTAACCTCACTGTAAGACCTCTGTGCTTATAGCTATTGGGTCAGAACCAAAATGTTCACCATGTTGCTGGACAAGGCGTAGGTTGGGCAAACAGCAGGATGTGAGTTTATTACTAAATGCTCTCCTGTAATAACAAATTATGACTATCAATAGTGTTAGTCAAAACAAGCAGCTCGACATTCCTATCCATTAATTAGCAACTGATGAGCAATTCCAAACAGCCTATATTTGCAAAGATTAATACTGATAATGAAACTTTATTATGTTCTAATGGAGTGGCATGAGCAGTTGATACATTTGACACCACCAAAATTGTACAGTAGAAGCCTTACTAGTATGGACCTTATTCATCAGAGGCCCCTATGACATTGTTTCTGCTGGGAGCATCCTGCTGGCAAATTGGCTTTTCTCAAATTTAAAATATGGATTTCACATTAAATTTGCAAGCAAAATAACTGACAAAATAAAATAAAAAACGTTTGCCAATATACTTAGAGCATTTTCTTTCTAAAATAGATCAAAGTTATTACATTAAAAACAGACATGGCAACTAATTGTAGAAAGGAATTTTCTTCAATAAGAGCCGTTATTTAAATCAACCATTTTTAATCATATTAATATCTATTTGGATTATGAGATGAGTAAATAATTGATGGTCTTTGCTATCTGTCTCACATTAATGTGTTAACTGAAATAATTTCATGTGCACTTTCTGCATGGTTTTGATGTGCCATGAACATGAGTCATTCTTCACTCATTTGTGTTTCAGCTTTGTTTAATGTATTGGTAATAATAACACTGAAGTTCCTCCTAATTCTAAACCAGCAATGCTCAGAAAACAAACACAACTATAGTAGCTACTTTTTTTTTTTTTTTTCATGAGTAAGGTACCATGAGTGTGTGTGAGGGGGATTCAGTTCTGAATTTTTTTTTTTTTTTTTTTTGACTAGTAAACTGGGTTTGCTGCTTGTGGAATTACTTACTGTATCTGCACAAAGATACTAAGTGGGACCAGGCTCAAGCTCTGCCATATGATCATCTGTATCATTTATTTATTTACATGTTCAGTAGCACAGGCTTGGCCTGACTCAAAGAGCATACTCCTAAACAGTTTAAGGGCATGATCAGTGGGACAATGTAGGGGGCAGTAAATGGTAAGGATAAAGTCAGCCTGTTTGTTGGAAGAATGGAGTCTAACCAGCTAGACTTGAGTTATGCTCCACCATTCAGTTTCAGGGTTAGGAAAAACTATTTTGTTGTTAGAGATGTGCCACTTCACTAAAAAGGTCAGGACTAATCTGTAGTAAGTCTAGTATAAAATGTTAATTTCTGTGCTGACGAAAGTTAAAAGGACAATAAGGGGACAAAACTGCTCCAAGCTGTCTGCAACCAATGGATAAGATTTCTGCAGAGCAAACTCTATAGAAAATAGCCAAGAGTGACCACCAAGAACACAGTATCAACACCTCCTGTCCCTCCTGGGCTACAGCTATGCTGAATAAGTGGAAGGCAGAGCTAATGTTGCTTGTAGTATGGATGTTTTGGATGATAATTGGATCTGGAAAGTCTGCAAACATTTTATGGCCATGCCTAAAGCTTACCAGTTTTGCATCAATGTGTCTAGCCTTGCATCTGCTTAGAGGCATGACTGAAATGTACCTTAAGGAGCTGAAAGACCACTCAGGGATACTCCAGTTCTTATTCTAAGTTGGAGGCTTTTGTACTCCAGTCAAAATCTGCTGCATCTTCCTTGATTTATTTATCTTTTCCGTTCTGGAAGGAACTAGAGCAAAGCAGATTAAAGTAAACACAAAATCGGATTTGACTGGTTTAGACCACTGTATTTACAGTTTGAAGCAGGAATCTGCAGGGCTGTGATATGCATTAGACAAGTACTGAGAAGACAGCCTCATCCATTACCAAAGTTTCTCTACTTTTGGATTAAAAAGAGGCATATCTTTTACTACCTAAATTATCTCCAATATGGTTAAGGGAAGATAATAAAAAAATATCACTGACGGTTAACCCACACTGGAAAAGGAGTGAAATGGAGGTGATTAAGTAAAGTCTGTCTCAAACACAACCATCAATATTGGAACTCTTGCAAAAAGTGCAGTGAGATCCTTAATAGTCAATCATAGTCAGAAAGGACATCACTTCTAAACTGTATTTACAGTGAGGTTTGTGATATCCAGAATGCCCTATGGAAAGTCTAGAGACTCAACTGCTGGCAGTCAGTTTTTGGATGTTCACATGCTAATTTTCAGATAGTGTCTGACTGCAGAATATTTTGAGTTCATCTGTAAATCAAGGTACAGCAGTGTTCATAATCATTCCATTAAAGCTACTCTTCATCAGATAATAGAAGCACTACTAAATAAGTTACTTCTGCCTTCCAAAAGGAAAAGCCACTTTGAAAAGGTCAAATACTTATCACCTACAAGTTGGTTATATCAAGTGCTTTCTCTACAAATATGCTTAAAAAGTACTTTATATATTTCAGACATCCAGACACCACATAATTTCATGTATTCTAACGTTGGTGAGTGCCATATTTTCAGAATACAGCTTACCCCAATGTTTTTAGATGGCAGCTTCTGGATTTTTTTATATTTTCTTTTCTATGAGTAGCCTAGAATTGACAGAAGAATGTCTTCACTGTAAAGGATATATACTTTTCATTATTTACTTTGAGTAAATTTAATGCCTAAAGGGTATATGCAGCTTAATTTTTGTCATTTAATATTCAGTCAAATATGTTGAATTCAGCTGTACAAAAGAGAAAAGAGTAAGTTTTAGATTAAAAAGGAGCAATGAGAATCATTTTTATCAGGCCATCTACTATGTTTCAGTTGGCCACATTGTTAATGGTAGCAATTTATCTCCTGTTGATTAGTTCTGTAAATAAACCAGTGCTCTCAAATTTGTAAGACTCTAGTTAGAATGGGAGATGCATTACTTGTGCCATGTGTACAATAAACTGTTTCAGAGAGATAGCTAATTTCTTGGCTTAAAGTTCAACACTAGAAAATTATGAATGGCCTGTTAGTTTTGCTTTTGCTGGCATATGTGATATTTCTAGTTTCAATATCAACAATTTTTTTTCATGGTTATTAAAATAAGAGTTTAGCAGTGTCAATGTCAAGTGTCTGCATTTAGAAATTTGGTGACAAAGATGTATATTTATTTATTTAGTAAAAGTCTTTCATAACCAAGACAGCTAACTTTAACTGATTCATCATAATTGAAGAAGGCAAGTACCAGTTATGACTACATAGAGCCTCAGCTCCAACAATATGTGTAGAAGTTGATGAATGGTAAATCCACCTTCAGTGGTCCACTTTAATGTCAACAGGGACAATCATTAATCATCAAGTAATCCATCACTAATGGCTCTCCATCATTCCAGCCTCAGGACTATTCTAGGAAGATAACAGAGGTGTAGCCAGAGGGCCTTTCAGTCAAGAGTGACAAGACTTTTAAAGTGTCATAATTCATATTACAGTGATGAAGAATCTCTTTGGAAAGGAGGGGTGGGGGGGGAAGTGGGGGGAAAGAAAGAAAACCAAAACAAAACAGCTTTGTTCCAGAAGGTGTGCTTGTGTAACAGACCTGGAAACACACCTGGTATTTTCTAGGTAGCTCCCTTCTCTGTCATTACTCTCCTGTTGCTCTGTCTTTAGAGACCTGAGGTATTAAATAGAAGATGCTTAAAATTCACTTGCTTGTCATACAGATTGAAAATGCAGGGGCTATTTTTAACAGGTGTTGGATACTCCAGAATTTGATCTGATGTTCCTACAGGTAGAGAAAAAAAGTTTTGTTCATAAAATAAGCAAAAGATTGTTGCAGAAAAGGGTGAATTTCTGTCAGTTCTAAATTTTAAAACAAAAATTTGAGAAAAATTCAAAGTAGTATATCTTGATCTCTCAAAATGAAGAGTTTATTTTTTTCTTGAGAAATAACATTTTAAAAAATATAACTTAGTTCATACTGAGTTAAAAGTCTAAAGCCAAACACAATGCTTTGAAGTTACTAAAGTAGTTCTTTTACTGTGACCTGAAATGTATGGTTTATACTTCTGATTTGAGAAAACTACAAAGATTTTCACCTGAAATTCTGTTTCAGGATTTTTTTCCTCTTTTATCATGATATTTTCCACCCAGATTTGCTTCTTGATCCTGAGTTGGAAATTTAAGCAGCAATTTTAGAAAACCTATACTCCTGAACATTCATGTAATGACAGTTTCTTGAACATGAATGGTGTTGTTCAATGAAAGATCTCTATAAATTAAACTTCAATAACTGTGAATCTTGTTAATGTTTGTGCAACTCTCCACATTTTTGGCAATGGAACTCAAGTTGAGTAACTCCAATGAAATCTTTAAGTTTTCCTGATGAAATGCCAGCGAGTCATGCTAAATGAAATAGTGGACTGTCATTAGATGAAAATAAATGTGCAGAATGCTTTGGAACAAGATGATCACATTTGTTTTAATCTGTGACATTTTAATGGATTAAACCACTCTGTGACCTGTCCTGAGCATAGAATGGGTTCTGTGGCAGGTATTTGGTGCTATCTGTTCAGGCATCAGAGAGTGTTCCCAGCATTCAGAAACCATCACGGTGTTCAAAAATGACCCAAACCATGCATGCAAAGACAGAAATAAGGAATAGGACTGACATGTAAAATCAAGGACTTTACCTTTCCCCTTTGAGTTCTTCGCCAACAAGACCAACATATATAATCATTATTAGGTCACTGTAAAAGAAACAGTGATCTAAAGGAAAGCACTGGTTGTTATTTAAGGGCAATACAAGGGTAAAAGCGTTTATTTGATATGCATATAAAGGCTTGGTGCCTGTTCCTTCTCTTCAAGAAATCATGTCATAATAATCAGGCCCCTGACAGAATGGGCTTTGTCAGCAGAAACTGGAAATGCTTTCATTGTTATGAAGAGGAAGATATATAAGAGACGATGACACTAGTGCAGAAGCTCAACCAAGAAATTACTGACATCTTTCCCAAAGCACACAGCTATAGAAGAAACCAAAGGAGAGAGGAAAGACTGTTTTCCTCTCTTCATACAGCAAAAAATATTTTTTTAAAAAATACACCAGTAATGAAGTACAACATTTTAAAATACAGTGAACATAGGGAATGTTACTGTTGGAATGAAAATGGTTCTGTTAGGTCCACATTAACAATACTACTGTTTTAAGGGTGAATCTTTATGCTAACATTTTACCACGAAATAGGAATTCTTTCTCCTTTTCTGCTCATATTTCATTACTTTGCATTACTAGTGAAAAGAGATACTATCTTATGAAGTGTTTATATATAACACTTGTGAAATTAATATACAGTCAGCTTAACTCTGCAGCAAGACCTTTTACACACTGGGACTGTATCCAAAAAATTCCTAGTATTGTCACTGAGTTTCAAAACTGGTCTAAAGAATATCTATTTTAGTATGACAGTCTCTGATTTTTTTTTTTTTTTAACGGATAGTTTTAATGATGTTCAAAAGGTTACTTGTGCATCTGTAAGCAGGCATCAATTAATCTTCCTGGTTTTTAAGTGAAAATCCAAAGCAAACTGACTAACTTCCATAGTTATAAAGTAACTTATCAAGATGCTTACTTATAAATATATCTGTGTGTCCTGGTTCGAGTGAGAACAGAACTAATTCTGTTCAGTGATTTTACTTTTCAGTTCAGTACTTCTAACTAACTGCACTGTCTGAAGTTAGCAGCCTGTTTTCACAGACAGTGTCTGCTGTTGACAGTGATAACACACCATGTTTAGAGTTAGCACCAAGGATTGGTGTGCAGACCAAGGCCACTGCTGGATCCTGTGTACCACACTGGGGGGGTGCAGGAAAGTGAAAGGCCGCACCTGCAGGGAGGAGTGGACAGGACAGGTGACCCCAAACTGACCAACAAGATGTTCCATCCATATATGTCATATTTGGTATAAAGCAGAGGGATCTAGAGGGTCTGTAGGATTTTTTGTTAGCTTGCTAGTTTTGTTTGCTTGCTAGCTTGCTTGCTTGCTCACTCACCCTCTTTCTGGGGGCTCCCGGGCTCTTCTCCCCTCTTGGACTGCTTTGCCAGCTTTGCTTGGCTTTGCTCAGGTCCTCTTTTGGTTCCTTTCTTGGAGCATCCAAGGAGGACTCTGTCCGTTCTGCCTTTGATCCCAATCGGTGTGTTCCTGAATCTGGTAGCAGAATCTAGCTCCTGGACACAGCTCCTGTCTGCTGTGGGGCCCAGTCTGGGACCCCCCGGTGCCTGCTCTACAGCATCAGTGGTGACGGTGATGTAATTACCATTGGGGGGTTGGGTTTGATATTGGTTTTATATACATTTGTACATATTCTATTTTATTATTATTATTATTATTATCATTAAAGCTGTTCTAGTTTCCTTTTCTAATCACTGTCTCTCTCCCTTTGGGGAGGGAGAGGTGTTAACAGAGAGCGTCTGTTATAGGTCTAAGGGGCTGCCCTGACCCTGAATCGTGACACTGTGTTATGTATGGATGAAATCTAAAGCTTGGAGATGCACAAAATATTTTAGACTGAATTTGCTTGTGTTGGCTAAACTTCAACATGAGTAAATCTCAAGTGGCAATAGCTTTTAAACTAAAATAGCTGTGTGGATAATGGCTATGGTATGTCATTTTTCATCAAAGTAGGAAAATGAGCATGATGTCCTAACAAGATCAATAGACACAAAAGATCTGTACTTTTCAGGTTTAGTACAGGAGACGGTTGTACATTGATATAAGAAATTTGTTTGTAAGCAACCAAAAATTAAATCAGTATGACTTTTATCTGAAGATCATATAAGATTTGGGATTAAGTAGCCCAGCAGTGGGCTGTCACCTTTAAAACAAAATTTAAATATGATTACTTCAGGCATAGCATTAATATGACTGTGCCATGTTACCTGAAAATGAAGGCAAAATGTTTGTATATGACCAGCTAGCCCAGTCAAAGTGGCCCAGCTCAGTGTGACTACAGGCTACTTTTCCCTTCTTCCAGGCAGGCAGCAATGTCCTGCAGAGCCCTACCAGGAGAGAGTCCCTGTCAGTGGACTGAGGCCTGCAGACACTCTTTGTCTCTCATTATGTCAAGCAACATTTCACTCGCCTTGTTTGAGGCAAAGGATCCTGGGTAAAGAGCTCAGCTACCAACAGGAATTTCTGACAAAATACAACTAGGGAAAGGTGGTAGGAGCTGGAAATCTCACACTGTGAAGACACTGTCTATGTCTAATGACTTGTACATGTGCCAGTCCATCCATTTTCACATTTAGGAGTGCAAAGACCACCTCATCATTCCAACAAATACCTCCATTTAGGTCAATGAAATAACACCACTTGATTTATTACACAATACTTTACTCATGTTTTCCTATTAGCACTCTGAAAGAAATGATTAGAAATGCTGGAGGTGAGAGATGGGTTATAATGTGTACCTTGGCTCTGAATAAACCCTGGCAAAGCTTAGGTTTAAATCTGAATTTTAGTTATCATCTGCAGGAAACTTCAAGAGCTCAGAAGAAAGTGCAGATGAAGATTCTTCAGAGTGGCAGCAGTTTAAATTCACTTAACTTTCAAGTTTTAGAGAAATTTATTGTATTTATATATAATATAAGGAATGCTACTACACACTGAAAATAATGTAGTGGAACTGGGATGGCCCTCATTAAGGCATCTCCTGTAAATAGCTAAAATATATTGATCTATCATTCAATTGTTCTTGTGCATTTCCAGATAAATTATATGTCTTAACCATCACTGAAAATATCTTGCTGTCTAAATAGTAATACAGTAATCACTAGAAATGCTGCACAAATGATTTACCCTTATTTATGGCTAATTTTCTTCTCTATTTCTGAAAAAATGGTTGGAAATGGCTGAATGAAAAAAAAAAGGCTTTTCCCACTTTGCCTTCAACATCAACTGCCACAGATTTTAGTAGCAGGTATCATTTCTGCCTTGGAGAAAATTAAAATTAAGGGCTCCATAGTTTGTTTTATTCTGTGAAAAATTCTGGCTGTAATCCTAGGATTCTCTCTTTTCAATTCAAAACTAAGAAGGTGTTCCTAAACAAAAACCTCTTTTGCAGCTTGACCACACCTTTCCATAAAAAGTCAGAGGAAGAGGTAAAAAGACCTGATCTGTTCTTATCTTATAAACTAAATCATTCTGTCTTTCAGTACCCATAAATGAATTATATTTTCTTCTTTTTTCAATTGTTGGAGGCAGTGTTCAGTCTTACACGTGCACTAGATGCATTCAAATCTTTTACTTAGGCAATGTTTCCACAGTTATTAAAACTGAAACCAGGCTTTTTCTGCACCTGACCTGAATCAGGTCTGGCACAGCACAGCAGTTTTGTCTAGTTAACCACAAACCATGATGAAAAATCATAATATCATGCTCACATAGTACTGGGGCTTCCTACCTGCTTGGGATGGATAGATAGATAGATAGATAGATAGATAGATAGATAGATAGATAGATCGATCGATCGATCGATCGATCGATCTGCTGAGGGATGACTAAATCTCAAGTGAGGATGCTATGGACAGATGTCCCTGATCTCATAGGAAGCCTGCCAAAACATTAGCATTTTTAATTGCATTTGAATTGTCACAGTAAGATGACAGATCGATACTTAAACTCAACATTTTTGATCTCGTGCCAGGAGCAATAAAGTCAGATTTAATGTATCACCAAACCACGGCCTCGGGGTGAGGTTCATGCTACTATGCAAGTAAAAAGTCTGCAAAATATGTACATCTTAATCATCACCCCTAAATAGATCTTAAATGAAACTTCACTATTTGGTAAGTCTTGCATTAGTCCTTGGTACAGAGGGGAATGCCTCTCTGAATTACTAGAACGCATAATAGGAGGAAGGACGGTACTGTAAATTATCTACACAGTCCTTGTCATACACGTGCTGGGTACAGGCAAATATTCAGGCAGGACTACACTGCAAGGCAGAACACCTATCCATGCATAGTAACACTTGGCTTTTATTCAGCGCCATGAATACTGTAGGTCTGGCCAACAATGTCTCTGGCACAACAAGAAAAGGTCAAGGAAGGAAGATGGAAATTTTTCATCATTTTTGTAATGCATATACTTTTATTTCAGTTTCCAGTGATATGTCAATGGTATATCATCATGGAGATACACCATGATGACTGGTCAAAACATGTCATTTGCCTTAAACTTGTAGCAGAGGAATTCACTGTGAACCTTGTCCCTTGTCACCCTGATCTAAACAGGGCTGGATGTTTTAGGCCCTATTATGGTTTCACAACAAGAAGTGACTTCACTAAAGGCATCAGCATGCAGACTGTATGACATTCCTAAGAAGATTTCATCCTGGGCTGACATCACGAGGACAATAGAGGGAAAAACACCAGAAAGAAGAGTTTTACTTGTAGCTTCAGTGATTACAGATTTTGTTGGGACATAAACTTCCAGGTGATTTTTCTTCTGGTATCTGATGCTTGGAATCAGGAAAGCAATCTCTCTAATCATCAATAATGTAAGCAAATAAAGGTATGTTAGATGTTCTGGTAACTACATTTCCACAGTAAAATAGTAAAAATTTAACAAACCCAACATCTATTAAAGTGTTAGTGCATGTCTATGCTTTTTGTAATACACAAGTCATGTGATTAATTTTTTTTGCCTCTGACAGTATAGGTGGTTCTGTGAAATTTAGAAATACCTCTTAGAACTATACTTTTTAATTTTTAATTTACTCCTTTTGCTTCTCTGTTCTTTTATTCCTTTCCATGTGGCCACAACAGCTTGAAGAGAGTTGTTTTGTGACTGTCCATGATAAGGGGGGGTGGAACTAGATGATCTTTAAGGCCCTTCCAGCCCAAACAATTGTATGATTCTATGATTTTAACTAAATTGTAGGTGTCTGGTGCCTTATGCCCACAGTTTATGAAGAAATTCTTAGTCCCTTTAACATCAGGAGGAATTATTCCAACAAGTCTGCATGCCTAAGATTTCACCTCTTAATAAGACTTAAGTCAAGCAACTGTGGCAATGAGGGGTCCACACTTTGAACTTGAATCTCACCAGACACACCAGCACTGCAGAACATTCAGTTTATCCTGCTTCTCAGAAAGAAAACAAATGGTGAAGGAGGTAGACATTAGGAAGTATGCAGAAATAGGTTATATCAATGAGGACAACAGAAGAAAGAGGTAAAAGTACACTGCAGACTTTAAAGATAAATTTTTAAGAGAATACAGTAAAGGAGAGCAGTCACACCTGAAATGCGATAAGCAAGACCAGACACATGGCAAGTCAACAGTCATCAGAAATGTGGCAGGAGATCCTGGATGACCTGAAGGCACTCGTGATATCCTGTGGAAGCAGGAACTGCTAGTAAATAATTACCTCCTAATGTTGTTTATTTGCATATGCTAAAAATAAAATGGAATAAGGGAGCTGTTTTAAAGACTGCTTAAAATAGCAATGTCAGCTCTTAAGTCCAATTAAAAAAAGAACTTACTGTTACTAATAATACTTACAGTTACTGGAAGCTGAGATTGCTAAAAATGTGATTCCTGTAATGTTTGATTTGTTTGGCATGTTATGCTTCATTAGTTTCACTGTTTTCCCCTTTCTAGTTAAAAGGTCTGTTTCCTTTGTTTTGGGGTATATAAAACAAGGAGAATCAAAACTTACTAATAGTTCTAATGGTTTGGTTTGCTTTTAGACAACATTGCTAGAAGGACATAAAACAACATGAAACTATTTAAGGAATGGCATAAAATCTTGTTTCAATTGATCATGTCCTGGGAAACTAGTGTGAATTCCCCTAGCAAGAGCATCCTATTACATTCCTGTAGTGAAGTTGATGCATTTCTGTCATAAGAGAGAAGAAGGATCGTGTCAATTATTTTTTTAAATGAATAACTTGTCTTTTCTGATAATGCTTTGTATTGATATCTACAAAAATAAATTAATTTTATCTCACTTGTGATATTCCATCCTTGTTTCAGAACAAATAACTTTTTTTTTTTAGGATTTTTATTTTAATGTGAAATGCATGCCTACATTTCTGTGTTCTTGATAATGAAAACTTCTGTTATGTGGCAAGGAAAAAGCAAATTTTAAATGTTATGATCATCCGAATGGCAATGGGCTAACATCTAAGGAACCTGAAGGTGCACAGGGCCATGAGACCTGATGAGATGCATCCATGGGTTTGGAGGGAACTGGCAGATGAAGTGGCTTAAGCCACTATCCATCATATATGAGAAGTTGTGGCAATCCGGTGAAGTTCCACCTGACTAGAGAAGGGGAAATGTAACCCCATTTTTAAAAAGGGGAAAAAAAGGAAGACCTGGGGAACTACAGGCCAGGCAATACTTTTCAAAATACATTATGCTTCCTTGGTAAGGAGCTGAATTCACACTTCCTTTCCATATAATTTTCTATAAAAGTGATGAAAAGAAGATGATGAAATTTTTCCCTCAGTCTTGTGAAGTTGAATTTTGTACCTATTTGACAACTCAGGGACTTTTTACTCCACCAAGGTCTGTACAGGAGTTTTGGGCAAATTTCTTTTCAGCTTTTCTTAGAGAAATGGAGATCTGAGTCTTATATTTTAATGAGTTTCTTGATTCCTTTTTGAGCCACCTGATCTGCAGAATCTTTGCAGCCACTGTTTCAGCCACAAAAAAGTCTTCCCTAGACAAGCAGTACAGACTGAATTACTGATGGCAGCTGTGAAATAGTGTGTCATTGACACAGAATCAAAGATTCACAGAATCATTTAGGGCTCAGTTTTGGGACCAGCCTTGTTTAATGTCTTTATTGATGACCTGGATGAGGGTATTGAATGTGCCCTCAGTAAAATTGCAGATGACATGAAATTAAGTGGGAGTGTCAATCTGCTTGAGGGTAGGAAGGCTCTGCAGAGGGATTTGGACAGGCTGGAGCGATGGGTTGAGGTCAGTGGGATGAGGTTTAACAAGGCCAAGTGCTGGGTCATGCACTTCAGTCACAACAACCCCAGGCAATGCTACAGGCTTGGGGAGGAGTGGCTGGAAAGCTGCCTGGTGGAAAGGGACCTGGGGGTTCTGGTGGACAGATAGCTGAACTTGAGCCAGCAGTGTGCCCAGGTGGCCAAGAAGGCCAACAGCATCCTAGCCTGTATCAGAAACAATGTGGCCAGCAGGAGTGGGGAGGTGATCGTGCCCCTGTACTCGGCGCTCGTGAGACCGCACCTTGAGTATTGTGTCCAGTTTTGGGCACCACAGTACAAGAAGGACATTGAGGTGCTGGAGCAGGTCCAGAGGAGGGCAACAAAGCTGGTGAGGGGTCTGGAAAGCATGCCTTATCAGGAGAGGCTGAGGGAACTGGGGTTGTTTAGTCTAGAGAAGAGAAGACTGAGAGGAGAACTTATTGCTCTCTACAGCTACCTAAAAGGACATTGTAGTGAGGCTGGTGTTGGTCTCTTCTCCCAAATTACTAATGATAAAATGAGAAGAAATGGCCTCAAGTTGTGTCAGGGGAGGTTTAGATTGGATATTGTGAGGAAATTCTTCACTGAGAGAGGTTAGGCATTGGAACAGGCTGCCCAGGACGGTGGTGGAGTCGTCATCCCTGGAGGTGTTTAAAAAATGAGTAGATGTAGCACTTGAGGCTATGGTACATCTATCATGATAGATAGATAGATGTTAGGATGAAGGTTGGACTCGATGATCCTAGAGGTCCTTTCCAACCCTGATGATTCTATGATAAAACAGCAGAAGAAGCTGCTTCCAGAAAAATGTATATATTCTGTTACTTTTATCTTTACTAGCTCTGCTGATTTATGAAAGGTTTCTCAGCATCTCTGTAGTACAATTTTCTTCCTGCAGTCACTGCTGCTTTCTCTGCTTTTCTGCTGAAGTGACTGAGATGTGCATTGCAGCCTATTGACATGTGACCTAAGGATCTGACTACTTTTTGGAGTAGTTGTGCTTTGCCATACTTTCCCTCAGAGTACAGATGTCTCTGCTCTTCCATCCCAGAAAGCACTACTGCTGTCTTTCCTCCATCCTCAGTTTTTTGTTTTCTGGTTTGTTTATTTTTTTTCAGAGGACACCAGTCTGTGCCAGTGGATACTGTGGACACAGGTTTTATCTTTACAGGAAATCTGTGTTTGGCTGGGGTGTGTGCTGGGTCAGGGCTGTGGGGACCAGTATACAACCCGCCCACACCACAGTTTTACTGCCAGAGACATCTGTTCTGGTTTGCATAATTATAAGCACATCAAGAGGGTGAGTAATGGATACATCATCTGATATTCTGAGAGCAGCATCTCACTTTTCATGTTCTGCTAGTGTAAGTTTTCTTCAGAAACATTAGAGATACCTATCACTAATAAGCCCACTTTTTCAATAAGTGTCCCAATGCTCCTTAAGTAAGATGTATGACAGTAATGCAAATACGTGAAGAAGAGCTCACTTACGCTAAAATCACTGAAGATATCAGCCTTTGCAGGCAAACACAGTGCTTGTCACTTTGCATCAGTTTCTTATCTGACAACACCAGAAATAACGCTGCTATGGTCTTCTAACAGTCTCAGCTAGCCAAGTTTTCAGCAGCCCATGTATGTCTTGCCATAAGTCTGGACATAAATGAGCAAACTTATTTGTCATTCTTCTTGATGATGTCACAAACAGTCATGTCCTTTGACAATTCACTTGTCATAAGCAATTCAACTTAGGCTGCACATACCAAGGTTTGCCACTTAGGGTTATGTGTTGCCTTTAGCTTCTTCATTTGTCTAAAGCAAACTGCAGGTATATTCACCAATTTTTCTTTTGGCATTTTCACCCCTACAGAGGCAAGAAAGGATTGACCCAGGCATAATGCTAACACAAGACTGATAGTAGTTCCTAGTCACTGGTGATCTACCAGCGAAGTGCACTTGCAGCTGCACAGAGCACTCTTGAACTTGTCTGTGCTGACAGCTAAGTGCACTGGTGATCAGTGCAAGCTCAGGAGCAAAACCTGAGACTGCAAAATCTATGGGAGCAAAAGCAGAGAGGGAAAATACATACTGAGAGTCTCTTCTAGATCTTCTTTCTGGCAGAGCTCCAGTAGTGCCCTGATAGGCACTAACCCTGGCTTTGATCTGAAAGTAGTTCAGACAGCAAAATAATCTCTACTCATGCAGTTTAGCTGGGGAAAAGGGGTATAATTTAGAAGAGTTTATGCCAGTCATCTTGCACCTTGCCTACCTTTTAGGAGGCCTGCTATCTCCCAGGATTTTAAAGAAATAAAAATTAAAATGTCTACCTTCAGAATATCACATTCTTCACTATGCTCTTTATCTACACAAAGCTGTTAATGCTGACCAAAAGGGAAGAAGGAATGGGTTACTGGCACCTGGGAAAACCAGGATGGATTGCCCCAGAGTTTTTAAGCATGAGAAAACAAGAAACAGCTTTCCAGCTACATCTATGATCCAACTAGCCCAGTACTCTGTCATCAATCCAGATAATTCCTACTGGGTTGGCAACTATAAGCAGACAGAAATGGAACTTGTGTGTGTCTTGTTTCAGATGATGCAATGAAGAGCAGAAAGAGAAATAACAGGCTTTTTTTCTTTCTTGTATTAATGTCTTTAACAGAATCAGTATCTGGTATCCTTGCAGAGCTCACACACATGGAAGAGAGTGACAGCTTCCATCATGCCTTAGCGCAAGACAAAAAAATGGAAATGCATTCCCCCTTAAAGGATCTTTGTAGTTTGTTTATCTACATATATATATTATTTTTAAGTTAATTAGATTACTTCCAAAATTTAATTACTAGCAGTGATCTGCATTTTCATCATCATATCCATGGGATGAAGGAGGAGAAACCTTCCTTCTTCCATTTGAGACAATTGTAACATTTCAATGGTCTTAAATGTCCAGACAGCTGGATTTCTGATCTAGCTGATCTTTCCCAGATCTTCAGTCCTGTAGTCACACTAACAATAAGAAAAGGATATCTCCTTTGAATTACTGCACCATACCTGCAAGAAAAAAAAAAAAAAATCAACAAAAAATGATTATACTATTTCTTTATGCTGCAAGAATATTGTGAGTAGATCCTACTTAACTTCTTTTTATGCAATCTCTTACAAAAATCAGTATGTGTGGTGCCTCAGGAGCCAGAGGCTGCATAAACTCACTGACATAGACCCAAGCAGAAACCAATGCTCCAGCACAGTGTGAAGAGCTCAACAGGACAAGTATTTCCAGCGTCAATGGCCCCCATGCATGTCACAAACTACAGACATCACCCCCCCAGCCTCACAGTACATATGTGACATGACTGTCAGTGAGTTACTGAAGTGGGGGCAGATCCTTTCACTATTTTTAAGGTCTATAAACTAAGGACCCCATGAGACTTATCTCCCTGATTTGGTTTAATCAGCAAAATCCTGTTATATAGACAACACATTTCAATTTCAAATACACAGATTTTTTTTTACACCACAAATACTGTATGTATAATAAATATATCACTATTCAAAATACTTATACTGAAAGAGTGTATCTTAGAAAAGCCATTTAGTTACCAGTTGGGGGTATGTCAGTACATACTTGATGACACTTCTAATTACTAATAATGTTTCAAATACTAAAAATGTTTCAACTCTATTTGATATTATTTGGATATATTTTTCATTGTCCAAACTCAGTTCTTCATTTACTTGGAAGAATTAGATTTTGGATGTAGATTAGATTCTAATTAAGTCTGTCCTTTTTACAGGAAAAATGCCTAAATTTCTTTGTACTTTGGGGAAAACAAAACAAAAAAAAAAAAAGGAAAAAGAAATTTAAAAAATCACAGCCAGTGTTCATTCTTCACTTGGTTCCTACATCCAAAAAAGTCCAATAGGACTTTAGACAGCAACACTTGGTGTGACAGGTTGCAAACCATCCACGTGTCCTGAGGCCAAGAGCTGCCTTGCTGAATATGCTAGTAATTGTATAGATTCCAGATGTCTTTCTTTGGTTCACACATAGAAGTTATTGGGGCAGTCATAATGTACTCAGCTTGTGCTAGGATTCATTTAAAAACTACCACAGAGCAAACCACTCAATAACTAGCATGGCTTAGTTTCTGGAAGGTATCATTCTACCCTTAAAAACCTTTTGTTCTCTAGGCTGAACCTGAGCGATGTGATGTGGCAGCTGATTAATTTCATTTAAAAATACAGTCATGTTAAGAAATTCTTTTCAAATATGCAGTGTATGAAGGTTCAAGATGTTTGATTTAGACACTCAGATGTAGTAACCCTGTAATTAGGATCATACAGGGTCTAATTTGCCTTTGATTAAGTATGTGCTCAATTGAAAAATCCCATGAATATGCACATGGAAAAAAATCACACCCCTTTTTTTTATTATTATTCAGATATTTTCAACCACAGGAAGTTATCTAACTTAATTATTGTGTAACTCTAATACATTTTTCCTTGTATATTCTTTGTAAACCTTTTTTTTCTTTAAAATGGCACAGATATATGGTATCAGGAGATTTATGTATAAAAAATATCAAATATCCTAGCCACCAGTTTATATGTTTAAATCATAGCAGATCCTGATCAAATTAACAGTATTGGTAATTAGAGGATATTCTAATTGATCTAACAGTGTTTTTCTTTGGTTTGGTTTTTGGTTTTTTTCCCCAAAAAATTAAAACAAATTGACAGGATATGTCATATTACTGGTGTACTTAGAATTACAGTTTACCTAACTCCATCCTCCTTGATGGTTCAAGCCAGGCCATCCATGCAGATTAAATGCCTGGAAATTTGGAGCATCTGAGTTTGGAGGCCAAAGCAAAACCACACAGACACGGAGTGACTAATATTGCAGTGCTGTCCATCCTTACAAAACATTTCAGAAATTAATGCAACCTTTTAAGGAAGATGTGGATCAATTAAATGTTTAAGACATTTTCCAAAACCACATTAGAGAAAAATCTGTCTCTGAACCAGGCAAGTATTATTGCAGTATCGCAATAGTGTGTGAAGATGGCCTTTGGAACCTAACTAGTTGATTTTACTGAAGCATGACATTACCATGAAGTTCACAGTACAGAATCTTAAAACTCAGGTTTTGAGATCCATGTGGAGAGCCAGTCTTTTAGACACTGTATCTGAGACAAATGAGAAATGAAAGTAAAATATTCCACAGACAGTACGATATCATGACAGTCTTTTAAAGTAAGATCCACCTACTGCATTTGCATCTTATTAGGGTAGCACAGACATTTCTCATTTTCTGGTATTGAAGAGTAGTAAGTGAGCTCAGTGACTTGTTAAACTAACACATCTCAGCCATTTGTTAAATCCATCCTTTCCTGTATCACATTTACTTCCTTGTTTTTATGGAAGATACTTGTCTTCCATAATTTAGTGGTGGAGTCATGACAAATTAAGGACATAGACAAGACAAGGTATATTAACACAGTCATAGCTTTCTCTATAGTGACTTGAAAAACTGGAAAATCCTTTCCTCAGATGTTCTGTGCACAAATGTTTGTCTAATTTCCCAGCTCTATCTCTAGCTCCAAGCAAACCTTTATAAATGGTGATTTCTGCTTAAAATATCAGGCTGTTACTCCTCCTCTTTGTGCCTAAAGAGTTCAATGTATTTAGTGCTCACTGTTATTGACATATTAGAATAGCAACCAGGAGGCTGCAATATGCAATTTGGGTTTATCTTCTGTTTCAAATCCACTGCTGGAGAAGCAACAGAATAAAGTTTTGAATCATTGTATGAACAACAGAGAAAAAAAAAAATCTTGTAAAATGCATTTCCACCTTTGCACTCTGCTGGTGGAAAATTACCACCTTCACTACAAGGGATAAAAAGTGAATCCTTTGTTTAGATAGCCATTACAGTTAAATCTGTCACAGAATGTCCTAAAAGTAGTAGCATACAGGAATAAGTTCTGTGTGTAGTCTTCTAAAAGTGAGCATGTAAAAAAAAAAAGAAAAAGACAGAACACCCCAATACCACCTCAAACCTAGAAAAGGTCTGTGGCTGATAAGAAATATCCATAATGTTAAATAAAGAGCTGAAACTCAACTGAATTTTGAAGAGAAAAAGGTAAAAATGTGTAACAGGGTCAGTACTTCAAAGATCCTCAGAGAATACCTATTTTTAGGTAATTCTTATAAATGTTAAACCAAAATCAAGCAGTGGTGAAGTACAAAAAGGACCCCCAAAATTATATATAAATATAT